>JAGFNQ010002088.1:119589-176416 GCA_024364735.1 Boesenbergia rotunda | reverse complement strand
AATTGAGTTGGCTCCAGGAACCAACCCAATTTCAAAGCACCTTATCGCATGGCACCAGCAGAACTGAAGGAACTGCAAAGAACAATTACAAGAGCTGCTCGACAAGGGTTTCATCCGCCCTAGTCATTCACCCTGGGGAGCTCCTGTATTGTTCGTTAAGAAGAAGGATGGATCTATGCGAATGTGCATAGATTACCGAGCTTTGAATAAGGTGACCATCAAGAACAGATATCCTTTGCCGAGGATAGATGATTTATTTGACCAGCTGAAGGGAGCCATAGTTTCTCCAAGATAGACCTGCGATCAGGTTACCATCAGCTCAGAGTAAAGGAGAGTGATGTGCCAAGGACTGCTTTCAGTACGAGATATGGGCACTATGAGTTTGTGGTCATGCCCTTTGGAGTGACAAACGCCCCTGCGACGTTTATGGATTTGATGAATAGAGTGTTCAAGGATTTTCTGGATAAGTTTGTCATTGTCTTTATTGATGACATTCTAGTGTATTCAAGGACTCAGGAAGAACATGAAGAACACCTGAAGATAGTATTGGAGACCTTGCAGCAGAAGGAGTTGTACGCCAAATTCTCAAAGTGTGAGTTTTGGCTCGACCAGGTAGCCTTTCTAGGCCACATTATTTCCAAAGAAGGAATAATGGTAGACCCAGCCAAGATTGAAGCAGTTAGTAATTGGAGTCCACCGAAGAATGCAAGTGAGATTAGGAGTTTTCTGGGATTAGCAGGATACTACCGAAGGTTTGTGGAAGGCTTTTCAAAGATAGCTTCTCCGCTTACAGCCCTCACCAGGAAGAACAAGAAGTATGAGTGGACTGAAGACTGTGAGCAGAGTTTCCTTGAGCTGAAGAAAAGACTGACTAGTGCTCCTATCCTGACAGTACCCGAAGGTGAGAAGGGCTTTGATATATATAGTGATGCATCAAAGCTAGGACTTGGAGCAGTACTTATGTAAGAAGGCAGAGTTATAGCTTATGCTTCCAGACAACTCAAGGATTATGAAAAGAATTACCCCACTCATGACTTGGAATTGGCAGCTGTGGTCTTCGCTCTAAAGATATGGAGGCATTACTTGTATGGAGTGCAGTGTAAGATTTATACAGATCACCAGAGTCTGAAATATTTCTTCACTCAGAAAGACCTCAATATGAGACAGCGAAGGTGGCTCGAGTTAGTGAAGGACTATGACTGTGAGATTCTTTACCACCCTGGTAAGGCAAATAGAGTAGCAGATGCACTGAGTAGAAAGACTTGTGTCACTTTGATGTCCTTATCATCATTGGCACCACCATTACAGAAGGAGATAGTAGATTATGGAGTGGAGATTATTGATGGGCAGCTAGCTCTATTGACACTAGAGTCGACTTTGCTTGAAGAGATACAGAAAGAGCAAGCTGAGGATTCTGATATCCAAAGGATCAAGCAGAGGTGCAAGAAGAAGAGAGTAAAGGGTTTAGAGTATCTGACAGTGGGATACTCTACTATGGTGACCGTTTATGTGTCCCAATCATGAAGAGCTGAGAAAGAAGATTCTTGAAGAAGCCCATGGAACTCCCTACTCAATGCATCCTGGTTCCACTAAGATGTACCAAGATTTGAAAAGAAGATTTTGGTGGTCCGGGATGAAGAGAGACATAGCTAAGTATGTCAGCACCTGCCTGACATGTCAGAGAGTTAAGCAGAACACCAGAGACCAGGAGGTGTCCTACAACCCATTCAGATTCCAGAGTGGAAGTGGGAAGACATAGCCATGGATTTCATAGTTGGTCTACCAAGACAACTAATGGCTATGATGCTATTTGGGTGATAGTAGACAGATTGACCAAGTCCGCCCACTTTTTGGCGATCAGAGTATCTTACTCAATTGAGAAGTTAGCTCAGTTATACGTACAGGAAGTGATCCGACTACATGGAGTTCCGAAGACCATTATCTCAGATAGGGATGGTCGTTTCACTTCACACTTTTGGGAGTGTGTACAGACAGCGCTAGGCACCAAACT
Source organism: Boesenbergia rotunda (assembly GCA_024364735.1). Taxonomy (NCBI): domain Eukaryota; kingdom Viridiplantae; phylum Streptophyta; class Magnoliopsida; order Zingiberales; family Zingiberaceae; genus Boesenbergia; species Boesenbergia rotunda. The sequence continues at coordinate 174,405 of JAGFNQ010002088.1, read as the reverse complement.
GAAGTTTAGCACAGCTTTCCATCCCCAGACTGATGGACAGACAGAGAGAGTGAATCAGATTCTAGAGGATATGCTCAGAGCTTGTGCATTGGACTTCAAGGGCAGTTGGTGCAAGTATTTATGTTTAGCTGAGTTTGCCTACAACAACAGTTACCAAGCCACTATTGGTATGGCACCCTATGAAGCTCTTTATGGGAGGAAGTGTAGATCTCCCCTCTGTTGGTATGAGAGTAGTGAGAAGAAAGAAATGGGATCTCAGACTGATCTTATAGAGGATACCACAGAAGCAATCAGGAGCATCCGCCAGAGGATAGAGACTGCTCAGAGTAGGCAGAAGAGTTATGCAGATGTACGTCGTAGGCCGTTAGAGTTTGAAGTTGGGGATACAGTTTTCCTCAAAGTAGCACCTATGAAGGGAGTGATGAGATTTGGTAAGAAAGGCAAGCTAAGTCCTCGATACGTAGGACCTTACCCAGTGATAAAGAGAGTTGGTAAAGTAGCTTATGAGTTGGAGCTACCTTCAGAAATGTCAGCAATACATAACGTATTTCATGTTTCAATGTTAAAGAAGCATATCCCAGATGCCAACCAAGTGATTGAGCCACAGATGGTACAAGTGCAAGAAGATCTCAGTTATGAAAGTCGACCTATTCAGATAATAGATCGAGCAGATAAGAAGCTGAGGAACAAAGTGGTACCATTAGTGAAAGTCTTATGGCTGAATCAGAAGTATGAAGAGGCAACTTGGGAATCAGAAGATAGCATGAGACAAAGGTATCCAGAGCTGTTCTAAGTTCGAGGACGAACTTTTTATAAGGTAGGGAGGATTGTAACACCCAATAATTTTCTGGTATTATTAGGGATTTTTAGGAATTTTTCTAGCATTTTTCGGAATATTATAGCATTTTATTCGGAATGATTAGAAAAAAAAATGAGAAAAAACTTTAAAGGGGTCGGGGTGGGGATTGAACCCACGACCACAGGGAGGAAGGGAAGCCAAGCAACCAACTGGGCTAGGGTATCAAGCACAACCAAAGACGGAGAGAAATAATTTTATAAAGTAATTAAGTGTTTTTCATGAAGAGGTATATAAACCTCGCTTAGGTTGCGTGAAACCCCAAGTTGGAGCCGTAGCCGCGCGTGAGAGAGAGGAGAAGGGAGGGCTGCGAAACAAGGGATTTTCAAGGGAGCTCTTCTTCTTCTTCTTCTTTCCCCTTGAGTAGAAGCATCTAGGGTTCCTTCCTAGGGCTAAAGGTGGAAGCTTTTTACAAGGAGGAAGAAAAAGGATTTCGTTAGGGAGTTTTCTCCCTGTTTTTGTGAGTTTTCTTCAAGAACGAAGTAAGTAAATCGCTCACCTGCAATAGGAGTAGTTTCGTTTCGAAATTCTCATTGTAGAACCCGAGTTTTCGAAAAGTAGAAGCATGGTTAAGAGAGTTTTGCTATTCTATGTTTTAGCTATTAAAGTTGCATGTTTTATCATGTTAGAAATTCAATTTGTTTGTATTGAATGTATGTAGGCCAAGCATGATGAGTTTTCATACTTATGAAAAGACCTAAAAGTGAATTTGAGTTAAGGAGCACACAAGGTGCTCGATGGAAAGTTAAAGTGAGAAAAGTAAAGGTTTTTTTTTAGCATGCAAATATATGCAAAAATAAGTAAAGTGATAAGTTTAAGTATGGTAAGTAAGAAAAGTATTTTACTTTGAGAAAGAGACATGTACCGGGCAAATGTAAGGCCCATCGAAAGTTAGAAAGTAAAGTTCTAATAGGGTGCGGTGGCTAGCTACCTCGCAACCTATTAGAAAAGCGCGCAATTGGTACACCGATACCATGGTACAATGTCAAGGCCTAAAGAGAAAGTTGATTACTATTTTCAAGTATATAAGTATGATCAAGTAGTTTCTTTTTGAGAAAGTGTTTAATTATTATATGTGTACCTTGATACAATGCAAGCATGATAAAGTAGTTCAAGTAGTAAGCATGGTTAGTTGTGTACATTGATACATTAACAAGCATGATAAAGTGTTTCAAGTTGTAAGCATGTTTAGTGTAAGTTTTGAAGTAAGTAAAGTTTTAAATCATTCATTGAAATGAGCATGTTTAGTATTGACATCATGATTTTGTGAGTAGGGATTTACTTACTAAGCATTGTGCTTATTAGTTGCATTTTCCTTCTATTGCAGATAAAGGAAAAGAGAAAGCGTAAGTTGGGAGGCGACAGGACTTGCATTGGTGTTCAGTGGCGGCGAAACCGTTGAAGAGATCTTTGGGAATAAGTATTATAGAAACATTTGGTTATGGTTTTGGGTTCATAGAAAGTGATCAGTGTGTTTAAACTATGCCTAGAGACAAAGTTTGGTACAAACTTTAGTATATTTATGCAAGTGTTTTGTTAGTTTTGTTAAACTCCGCAAAGTTTCAATTTCAAGTTGTGGTATTGGTTTTGAGTTGCTAATATGCTTAATAAACTAGGGTAGAATATAGATTTGAAGTTATATCTTAATGTGAAGTGATAGTATGTGATTTGTGGATGTTTGAAAGTGGTTATCAGCTCTGAAATTGCAGGTTTTCAAGCATGCCAGTCGACTGGCTCAGATACCAGTCGACTGCCATATCGAACAGAACCTCCTGTTCGATATGGCAGTCGACTGGCCATATACCAGTCGACTGACACCAGTCGACTGCTATAATAGCAGTCGACTGGTGCCATTGAAAAGAAACTGTGTAGAGTAGTTGGTTAGTGCTTTGGTCATGCAACTAAGAGGTTGAGGGGTCAAATCCTGGCAAAGCAAATAAAATGAAAGTTGTTTTGTTTTTTTTGAAAAAAAAGAGAAGGAAGAAAAAAAAAATTCAGAGCAAGTTAAGGGGACTCAAGTAGGTGTAACCTAAGGCTAAGGATAAGGTAAAGTTAAGGTTAAGCAAATGTGACGTCCGTTTTAAGGAAGTTAAGAGAAGAAGGGTCGTCACAAGTTCCCTTAACTAGCATCCATGTTTATCTCCGGACATCCCAATGTCACCAGCCAGTGAGAATCAGCTGATTAGAGAATAACCCATGCTAGTCTCAACAGAATTGATAATGTCCGTATTTATCAATTCATCGACTAGGGATATTTCCAACACTTCACATTTGCACATTTAGAGATAATCACTAGTTGCGATCCCATCACAAATTCTCTTATGCTGTGAATTTTATGGCGGACATTCAGTAGATGAGTTTAAGATCCCAATCAAATACACAAACATGTATACTCAAATAGTGAATTATCATTTATTGAAATAAATGTTTACAATCATAAGGCGATTGCCTTAGGACACTTCTCTCATATCACTAACAGATATGAAAATGAAGAACTTGATAAATCGAATGCAATGATGTAGTAACAAATCAAATGCTGAAGCTAACACATGCAAACTGAGCTTGAGTAACTAATCGAAATTCATAGAAGCTTAAGGAAAAGCTAATGGTTACTTGGCACAATTTCATATATGTTGAACTGAACATGCTAAAAGAAATCTGATACGCAAGTTGAGACCAATTCAGAAGTTGATATAAAATGCTACGTAAATGGAACAAGCTACAATTGAAATTCAGAGAAGAACTAAACTTGCTGGATACCAAACTTAGAAGTCAAACAAGGACTGATACGCAAACTGAGAAAGCAAACTGATACGCAAACAACTTGAACAGAAATGCAGAATTGATACTAAGTTTAGAAATGTTTCAATGTGGAGTAGCTGATCTAATTGCAATCGTTCACTACTCAAACAACCTAGCTAACTAGAGTGCAGAATTGAAAAGCTAACAACTACAAAAACTATCCAATAAAACTGATACAAAGTTCAGAAATGGGAATGGCACGCTGCAATTGAAACTACTGCTAAGAAATTGAAATTCAGTAAGACACTAAGCTCCGATCCATTCCTTAGCTCAAGATCTCCTTGCCGTCACACAAGAGCGAGCCAAGAACCCCTCAGCTCCGCAGATCAATGGAAAAACTGCCTCAATATCGATTGTGCTAGCAAACTACACTCGGCTGAAGAAAACCCATCCGATCTCCTCGATTTCGTGAAATAGAAGTGCGATGATGATTTGGTGATGATCAGAGCACTCCAGAGGATCCTCCAGATAGCTCCGATGGTTGAAAATGGCACAAAATCGAGATCCAAACGATCAGATTACAGAATTGATGAAACCCTCAATCAACTCTGTTCCGGTGCGAATCTGAGCTAGAATCTCCACGGAAACTCCTTCCCAACGATCCAGATCTTGTTCCAAGGTCGAAATCGAAGTGGTCACGCCCTCTGATGAAGAAAATTTTAGAAGAAACGAAGAACAGTGGAGGAAATGCGAAGAACTCGGCGAAGACGTGACACTGCGCTCGGGAGCTGATCATCAGTTTATATAGTTAAGCAATGGACGGTCCAGATTAGTTTAACTCCATCCAACGGCTAGATTTCATCCGATCTGAACCAAAATTTGATGATGTTGATCAAGGGTCAGAATCTTCCTCTCAGTAGCTCAGATCTTCCAGATTTGCAACGGATGACTCAGATCAACCTGATCTTTGAATGGACGATCTAGATCCTCCTGAGCTTGATCCAACGGTTAAACGATCTCTGATTTGGATGAAAACTTCAGATCTTGATCTGAGTGCTTGATTAGCCCTAACCCCAGCTCGGATTGCCTCAAAAGTTCCCCGGTGGCTTAGATCTAGCCATTTTCGAATCGGACGACCCATATTAGTTGGATGCTTATCACTCGATCTAGTCCACTTCTGACTCAAGTTTGACTCATCATGACCTAGGTCCATGATCCTTCCAAGCCTATATAAGTAGATTAACAATTAAGTGCCAAAATGTTTCCAATGTGGCAAGATTTACAATAAAACCCAAAAATAGAATAAATTCATGAAACTAGGCTAAATTCAATATTAAGCAAGTAAAATATGGGTCAAACATAGATTTAAGAATCTGAAATGATCAATAAAATAACACTTATCAACCGCCTCAGAAGAAGTCGACTCCGGAACAGAATCGGAACCAGATGAGGACGTCAACACCGGAAAACTCACAATCTCGGAGGACGAACAAATCACGATAAGAGGTTATCCAGAATCTGAATTATATGACTTAATTTCTTATTTGTCTCAAAAGTTGGCGAAAGCCAACATCCGGGTTGAAACCCTTCGACAGGAAGTAAAACTCCTGAAAGAGGAAGTCAGCTCGAGTTCCTTGACCGAGTCAGTTCAAGAAGGAAACTCAACTCAAGTTCAAAAACTTGAGGAAGAGAATTCCTCCTTGAAAACTCAAGTGAAGGAACTCAGAGTTGCCCTAGAATGATTCACTTCGGGTTCCAAGAGTCTTGACATGATTCTTGGAAAATAGAAGTCTGTTCTCAATCGATCCGGACTAGGTTATAGGACCAAATCGAGACAACGCTCATATTATTCTGTGTTGAACCAACCTAGAACCTGAGTCTAAGCATGGGTCCCTAAGCTATATTTGAAAAAATAAGCTGGACCAAACCAGTATTGGATCCCCAAGGACAAGATTCACATCATGCCTAACCCTTATCGAGGCTTCAGTCTAGGGGGAGCCAATATAAACACTATATTTATTGTTAGATGATTTTTTTTTGGTTAATTGCTTGCTTGCTTGTTTATTTTTTTCCTGCAATTTCTTTATTATGCTTAGACTTAGGAATAGTTTAAGGACAAAAGATTTATTTAAAATTTGAACAACATAATATTAGGTGGAGGTGAGATAATAGTACGTTAGGGAAGCTTTTCTAATAAGGTCAAGTAAGGTAAGGCGTACCCTACTTGGTCTGTTTAGTCTGGTGGAACTAGTCGAAGCTACCAATCCAAAACCTAAACTAGTTAGACCAAAATTTTTCAAGAAGTAATTTGAAAATGATTTTTCGGTAAAAGGCTTTATCGAGGAAAGGGTACACAAATTGTAAATTAAATCCTAGACTTAACATCTTTTCAAAATCAATAATCTTAACTCTATATTTTTTTTAAAAATTAATTCAACATTTTCAAAATTAACTATCTTTCAAAAATTAAACATTTATTTTGAAACCCTGCCTCACAAAACCCATAAGGTCAACATGTTTGATAACTTTAGATGTGGGTGAGATAGACTAGGTAGTGAAACTCAATTTAAGCTATCCCTACCTCTAATGGATCTAAATCAAAACATACTTTATGTGTAGGAACATAATGATTTGGACCAGTGGATGTTGGATAGTGGATGTTCCAGACACATGACTGGGGATAAATTGAAGTTCACCAAAATCAAGTTCAAAAACCTAGACTTAGTAGCATTTGGCAACAATGCTACACTCAAAATAGTTGGGTCAGGTAACATTGAACTTAATTCTGATTTCATTTTTAAGAAAGTACTTTTGGTTGAAAATTTCAAATTCAATTTGCTTAGCATTAGCCAACTCTGTGATACTGGTTACATAGTTACTTTCACCAACTCTGACTGCTTTATTGGAAGCCTCCAAGACTCAGAGATAATACTTAAGGGTACTAGGAAAAACAACGTTTACACTATTAATTTACCCTTAGTACAAAAATGCTTTCTGACTCAATTGGAAGAATCTAACCTTTGACATAGGAGACTAGGTTACACTAATATCAAACTAATTTCAAAAATTACTCAACTTGGTTTAATCAAAGGTGTACATAAAATCAAGAATTTTGAAAATGCAATTTGTAACTCATGTAAACAAGGCAAACAAACTAAGTCAACTCATAAACCAACCCAATCAGACTTAACCCAAACCACACTTGAGCTCCTACACCTTGACCTATTTGATTCACATGGAGCTAAGTCACTAAGCGGGAATCGGTACTGCTTAGTAATAATCGATGATTACTCTAGGTTTACCTGGGATAGGTTCTTGAAAACTAAGGATGAAACATTTAATTTATTTAGTGACTTATGCAAAATAATTGAAAATCAAAATGATACTAAAATTAAAAGACCTAGGAGTGACCATGGGGGAGAGTTTGAAAATCAAAAGTTTGAGGAATTTTGCAAAGTCAATGGGTATATTCATGAGTTTTCCTGTCCTAGAACCCCCCAACAAAATGGGATAGTTGAGAGAAAGAATAGAACCTTTTAGGAAGCTGCTAGGACAATGCTCAACGAATATAACCTAACTAATCAATTTTGGGCAGAAGCGGTAAATACATCATGTTTTATTCAAAATAGGGTCCTAATTAATAAAAGACACAATAAGGCACCATATGAACTCTATGATCATAGATTACCAAATTTACACTATTTAAGAGTCTTTGGGTGCAAAGTCAACATCTTGAATACTAAAGATTACCTAAGTAAGTTCGAATCAAAGTCAACCCCAGGGCTTTCTTAGGATATTAAACAACTAGCAGAGCTTATATGGTTTATAATAAACAAACCCACAAAATTGAAGAAACTACCAACTTAATCTTTGACGAAGAGGTTGAACCAAAATTTGACAATGAAAACCTAAACAAATCAAATGTTAATCAAGAACATAGTGAACCATCAATTGAACCACTGATTGAACCTTTGAATGAACTATCACTTGAACCATCTATTGAGATATCAACTGAACCAATAACTGAACCAACTCAAATAGTTGAACCAAATACTGAATCAAACCGTCCAGCTGGACCTGAGACTAAACCTAGTTCCAGAAGAACGAAGAAACCCAGACTCAATCATCCATCTGACCAAATCATGGGCGATCTAACCTTAGGAGTCAGAACTAGGTCTTCTTATAGAAATCTTAGTCAGATCGCACTGATTTCAAAATTTAAACCTAAGACTATAGAGGAAGCCCTACCTGACCCAGATTGGATCATAACTATGCAAGAGGAACTAGCCCAATTTGAGAGAAAACAAGTCTGGGAATTAGTACCTAAACCTGAGGGAAAATCAATTATAGACACTAAGTGGGTTTTTAGAAACAAACTAAATGATCAAGAGGAAATTGTGAGAAACAAAGCCCGCTTAGTAGCTAAAGGGTTTAGTCAAGTCGAAGGGTTAGATTATTATGAAACCTATGCCCCAGTAGCCAGACATGAGTCAATTAGAATGTTATTAGCTTTTGCAGCCTATAGAGGGTTTAAACTATACCAAATGGATGTCAAGTCTGCTAGTCTTAATGGGTTTATAAAAGAAGAAGTATATGTAGGGCAACCCCCAGGGTTTGAGGACATAGAAAAACCTGAATATGTATTTAAGCTTAGGAAAGCACTTTATGGGTTGAAACAAGCACCTAGGGCATGGTATGAACGCTTATCAACCTATTTAATTTCTAAGAAATTTAACCAAGGTCAAATTGACTCCACACTATCTGTTAAAACCTTAGAAAAAGATATTTTATTGTACAAATATACATTAATGATATCATATTTGGATCTACTAATTCTAATTTTCTAAAAGAATTTGTGAGAATTATGGAAAGCGAATTTGAAATGAGTTTGGTAGGGGATCTTAACTTTTTCTTAGGGCTACAAATTAAACAAACTAGGGATGGTAATTATGTCCATCAATTTAAATATGCTAAAGAATTAATAAAGAAGTTCAAAATGGACAATTCTAAAAGCTTAAGTACTCCTATGGCTACTAATGTCAAAATTGATAATGACCCTGAGGGTAAACCAGTTGATTTAAAACTGTACCGAAGTATAATTGGTAGCCTACTGTACTTAACTGCTAGTAGACCTGATATTTTATTTTCTGTAGGAATGTGTGCTAGATACCAAACCTGTGCTAAGGAATCTCACTTAGCAGCCCTAAAGAGAATTCTAAGGTACATTAAGGGTACCCTAAATGTAGAGATTTGGTATCCTAGGACTTCCACTTTTGACTTATCAGGATATCCTGACTCTGACTATGCCGGTTGTAAATTAGATAGAAAGAGTACAAGTGGAAGTTGTCAATTGTTAGGAAATATTCTAGTCAACTGGTGTAGTAGAAAGCAACACTGCGTAGCTTTGTCCATAACTAAAGCAGAATATGCTGCCCTAGGAGAGTGTGTGGCACAACTGTTATGGATGATACACACTCTTAAGGACTTCCAGCTTGACTATACCCAAACTAAAGTTTTTATTGATATCACTAGTTCAATCAATTTGACTAAGAATCCAATTCAGCACTCCCGAACAAAACATATTAAAGTAAAACATCATTTTGTAAAGGATCATGTAGCCAGGGGCGAAATAGTACTTATGCATGTGGATTCAAAATCCAATTTAACTGACATTTTTACCAAACCTTTACCTGAATCTAAGTTTAGCTTACTAAGAAGGCAGTTAGGGTTATGCTTAGTAGAATAGGATTGTGCTATATTTCTTCAAAAATCATTTCCATTTTCACATTTTTTTAAAATTAGCATTTAATATATTTTTAAAAAAATCATTTCTTTTATCAAGTTGTTGAAATTTAAAATGATTTTCTGGACTTAGATTTTTTTCAAAAACTTACCCCCTTCAAAACTAGGATTTTTGCACATAATGGACTTAGCTTAGGCCTTAACCCTAGAATTGCATGCACTTATAGCTCTAGAAGTCAACATCTCACAAGCACCTTAGGGTACTTTGATTGATAACCTAGTCTGGGTTGAGATGCTTAGGTCTATGCCTTGATTCAAGATACTTTAAGTCAGTGCATCTGTAGTAATTGGGGCGATAAATACAAATTGAATAGCAATCAAGTTAAGTGTTCAAGCTTAGCAAATCTAACTTGATCAAATCACTTAACTTGACTAACCCTAGTGAAAATTATTATTTTATAACAGTTAGTACATAGCTAACTGGGTTAGACAGGACCCGAACAAGTTCAGATTAATTAGTTTGGTCCTTTTTCTTGCTTGAATTCACTAGAGTTGGTTCAATACGGATTTAAAATTTCTTTTAACTAACTCCAATTCAAAATTGACTTGCAATAATTTTATCATTTTTTTTTGATATATGGAAAAGGGGGAGAGTAAAAGAAAAAGAGAGTAAATTTTTTTTTAAATTTCTATCTCTCTTGCAAAAAGTAAAGAAAAACTGTTAAGTGCTTTCAAAAATCTCTAAGTGCTTTCAAAAATTTCTAAGTGCATTTAGTTCTAAGTAAAGTTTTCCTTAGTGAACAAAATTGTCTGGGCAAAAAACTTTTTGAATTTTTTTGGCAAATGTTTCTAAGTAAAGTTTTCCTTAGTGAACAAATTTTTTTAGCAAAAACTTGTTTAAAAAATCCTTAAAGATTTTTTCAAGTAAAAATATTTTTCAAAATGCACGAACTGTTCTTAAAGCGAAGTTTTTCTAAGTGTTCAAAAACTCTTGTGCAAAAATTGAAGTTTTGGCAAATTGTTTGTTGTAAAATTTGGCTAATCTTTTGTAAGTGAAATGTTTTCAAGTGAAATTTTCTCTGATAAAGTTTTTTGGCTAAGGAAAGTTTGTTAAAAATTCCTTTTTACAAAAATTGGTTTAAATAAATGTTTTTTTTGCAAAGCCTGTTTAAGTAAAAGTCTTTAAAGCAAAATTTAGGCTTGCAAAACTTTTCTAAAGTGGAAAATTGTCTAAGTGTAAAAATTTTTTTTGTAAGTGCAAATGCTTTTGCTCTATCTTGAAAAATACTTAGTCAAAAATTTAAAAGCACTTAGAAGTTTTTCAAAAATCACATATCATGGAAAGCTTCAGGGGAGAATGTTTATTTCAGGGGGAGCTAATTAAAGTTTGTTAAATAATGTTGTTTGTTAGACGTGTTTGAAATGCTTTTTAACTTAACTTTTTGAACCGTGTTGCCATAAATCAAAAATGGGGAGATTGTTGGTGCTGGAAGCACCAAAGTCAAACCTGTGTTTTGATAATGACAAAGGGTTCAGAAGTTAAGGTTTATTGTGATCTAACAATACTAATCAAGTGTGCAGGAAAAGTCCTAGGTACACTAGGCAAGAAGTCCTGATTCTAAGAATTGGGCACTAAGTCTTGGCCGTGGGCTGGGCACCTAAGTCCTGACAAAAGGTTGGACAATCAGTCCTGGTCGTGGACTGGGCACCGAAGACCTAGTGAGTGAAGTTGGGCAATAAGTCCTGGCCAAGGGTTAAGCACCAAAGACCTGGTGAGTGAAGCTGGGCACTAAGTCCTGGTCGCGGACTGGGCACGAAGACTTGATCCGGGGGATTGGGCAAAGTCCAACCGGAGGAGCCGATTGGCAAATAGGTAAACTCTCCTGAGAGGAGTAGGTGAGGACGTGTTCTTCGTAGGAGGGAACATTAGGCGTCGGTTCGACCTAGGGTTCCATTTAGGAAGCCCAAAGTTAGAACCAAGATAGCTCAGGCTGTAAATTATTCTTAAATCAATATTATTTATGTGTTACTTGTATTTTGGAATTAACCTTGGTTACAAGAATGAAGGGATGAAGGTTTCTGCTCCCAGGCGCCTCAATGGAGTGAGGCGCCGTGCTAGGCTAGGCACCTGTGTTGAGACAGGCGCCCCAGACAAAGGGCAATTCCAGAACAACTGCGAAGCAAGCCTCAAGACTGCAACAGAGGTGCCTGTGTTAACACAGGCGCCCCAGTTAGCTCAAGCGCCTTAGTTGAGGGGATAAGCGCTATCCAAGTCTGCAGATTGAGTTTCGCGCTGTGAGGACCATGTGTTAGGCACCCCCTTCAACACAGGCCCCCAGCTATGACTATATAAAGGGGTTCACCCCCTTGGATTCCAACACAATTGCTTTCTACACATTCATTCAAGCGCTTCGCTCCGACAAGCTCCGTGCTCAAGATTCAAGCGCCAACGACAACCCGCATCTCCGAATTTCCAACTTCTCCGGTCGTCGGTATAAAATTGTTTTACTGCTGTATTTTCTTTTTAATTCTATATTTGAACTTCAGTTGTAATATTTTACGCAATATAGAATTGCCCATCATAAACGGTCAAGGACCGTGGGTCTTGGAGTAGGAGCCGACCGCGACTCTGAACCAAGTAAAACAAATATGTTAGCATTGTCTTGTTTTACTTTCTACTGCGCAAATTACTCTTACGTTTTTCGAAAAATTTATCGATCGATATTCACCCCCCCTCTAATAATTCGAACCAATCCCACATAAGGGATCTGATCCATGCGGTCTCTCTCCTCCTTAGAAGAGGGACATTAAGACTTTGAATGACTCACACCATATGACATCGACAGAGATCCCTTCTTGAAATTCTGCATTGCAAAACGATTAAGCACCTTGCCAATATATGTACTCTGACTTAAGCTAATCAATCTCTTAGATCTATCTCTATAGATCTTGATGCCAAGGATATAGGATGCTTCACCTAAGTTTTTCATTGAAAAGTAATTCCCTAGCTACGTCTTCACAGACTATAGTGAAGGGATATCATTTCCAATAAGGAGTATGTCATCCACATACAAGATCAGAAAGATAACTGTGCTCCCACCAACCCTCTTGTATATTCAGGGTTCATCTTCATTCTTGATGGAACCAAACACTTTGATTGCATCATCAAATTGATGATTCTAGCTTTGAGAAGCTTGCTTTAGCCTATAAATGGACCTTTGCAACTTACATACCTTTCCAACATGCTCTAGATCTACAAAACCCTCAGGTTGTGTCATGTACATATCCTCGAGTAGATTCCCATTTAGGAATGTGGTTTTGACATCCATCTACCAGATCTCTTAATCATGCTAAGCTGCAATAGCAAGCATGATCCGAATAGACTTAAGCATCACAACTGGTGAAAATGTTTCATCATAGTTGATACCATGAATCTGCTTGAAACCTTTAGCTACCAATCACCCTTTATAGGTATGCATAAGACCATCCATGTCAGTCTTTCTTTTAAAGACCCACTTTCACCCAATGGGTTTAATTCCCTCAGGTGGATCAACCAAAGTCCATACTTGGTTAGTGTACATGGATTCTATTTCGGACTTCATGGCCTCTAGCCATTTCTTAGAATCTGGGCTCATAACAGCTTCTTGATAGGATATAGGCTCGTTCAACTCAACAAGCATAACGTCATCATGGTCAAACAAGAGAAATGAGTATCTCTCAGGCTGACGATGTATTCTATCAGATCTGTGAAGAGATCGGTCTACTAAACAGGTTGTTGCTCCACAACATCTTGTGCAACAATCTTATGATCCACAATACTTTGTAGTGCATGTCCAATGTCCATCATGGCCTCAGCACCATCTGCATCTTGAACTTCTTCAAGATGGATTTTACTGCCACTATTTCTTCTAGAAATAAACTCTTTTTCGAGGAAAACACCATTTTTAGCGATAAACACTTTGCCTTGTGTGGGATTGTAGAAATAATATCCCTTCGTTTCCTTGGGATATCCTACAAAATATCACTTATCAGATTTGGGTTGAATTTTATCTGAAACATGACGTTGAACGTAAGCCTTATAATCCCAAATCCTCATAAAAGACATCGTGAGACTCTTCCCAGTCCATATCGTATATGGTGTCTTTATAATGGCCTTTGATGGAACTCGGTTAAGTGTGAAAAGAGTCGTCTCTAGAGTGAATCCCCAGAAGGAAATAGGAAGATCTGTCTGACTCATCATCGATCATACCATATCTAATAAAATATGATTTCTTCGTTCGGACACACCATTCCATTGTGGTGTTCCAGGTGGAGTGAGTTGAGATATGATCCCACACTCTACTAGATGGTCACGAAACTCTTGGCTAAGGTATTCACTACCTCGATCTGATTGAAGCATTTTAATACTCTTGCCAAGTTGGTTTTGTACTTCATTCTTGAATTCTTTAAACTTTTCAAAGGATTCCGACTTGTGTTTCATGAGATACACATAGTCGTATCTACTGACATCATCAGTGAAAGTGATGAAGTACTGATAGCCTCCTCTAACTGCGATATTGAAAGGGTCACATACATCAGTATGTATGAGTCCTAACAAGTCTATCCCTCTTTCACCATGTCCACTAAATGGAGTCTTGGTCATCTTGCCTAGAAGACAAGATTCACATGTCTCATATGATTTAAAATCAAATGAGTCCAGTAATCCATCCTTATGGAGCTGGGATATGCGACTCTCATTTATATGACCTAAGCGACAATACCAGAGATATGTTTAGTTCAAATCATTTGATTTGAACCATTTGATATTTATGTTATAGATTGGGTTCCCTAAGTCTAGAACATATAGTCCATTCATAAGTGGTGCACTATAATAGAACATGTCATTTAACATTATAGAACAACATTTGTCCTTTATGATAAATGAAAAACCTTTCTTGTCCAAACAAGATACAGAAATTATGTTCTTAGTTAATGTAGGTACATAAAAACACTCCTCTAGTTCTAAGATAAGCCCAATGGGCAAAGACAAGGAATATGCTCCTACAGCTATAGCAGCAACTCTTGCGCCATTGCCTACTTATAGGTCCACTTCATCCTTTGTCAATGATCTAGCTCTTTGAAGGCCCTGCACATTAGTACAAATATGAAATGCACAACCAGTATCTAATACCCAGGAAGAAGAAATAGATAGATTGACTTCTATAACAAAAATACCTAAGACAGAAGTCTCACTTCTTTTCATCTTTACTTCCTCTAGGTAGAGTTTGCAATTCCGCTTCCAATGTTTGGTCTCACTACAGTGGAAGCAGGTCCCTTCCTTAGGCACCCCGCCTTTAGCCTTTAGTGCAGTAGAGTTGACCTTGCCTTTGACTTGGGTCTTACCCTTACCCTTAGGCTTCCATTTACCTTTACCCTTCTGTACTATCAGTACATTATTGGTCTTGGTTTTCTTGAGATTGGGTTCAGCAGTTCTTAACATGCTGAGAATCTCAGGTAATGGCTTATCAATTTCGTTCATGTTATAGTTCATGACAAATTGATTGTACCCTTCCGGCAACGATTGCAGGATAACGTCCGTGGCTAATTCTTGACCAAGTGGAAATCCTAGTCTTTTAAGGTTCTCGACATACCTAATCATCTTGAGTACGTGAGTTCCTACAGGAGTTCCTTCTTGCATCTTGCATCTTGCATCTTGCATGCAAATAGAGCCTTAGACTCCTTAAACCACTCATGCCTAGCTTGACCTTGATATAGTTGTTTTAAGTGCTCAACCATATCATGTGCATCTATGTTCTCATGTTGCTTCTGAAGCTCAGAGTTCATGGTGGCAAGCATGAGGAATGATACATCAAGTGCATCATCCTAATGCTTCTTATAAGCATCTTTTTCGATGCGAGTGGCGGTAGTGATGGGTGCTTCTGGAAGAGGTTGCTCTAGGACGTATAGTTTTCATTCTTGTTTGAGGACGATCCTCAAGTTATTGTACTAGTCCAGGAAATTAGCTCCATTGAGCTTGTCCTTCTCAAGGACGGATCGTAGAGATAGAGTATTTGACGTGTTAGACGACATGGTGATCTATAATAGTAAAACATGTAGAAATAAATATCATATCTAAATCATTTAATTAGGTCTTTAATTAAATGATACTCCCACTGAATCGTAGAGCGTTGGTGGAGGCTAGTCATGGATGTAGGCAAACTCAATTTGCCCACACTATTAGCTTCAAACCAAAAAGCGACTACATTCATATGGCACAAGATCCATATTATACCTCATCTTGAGTTAGCTTTGACTAATCGCCCAAGACTTAATATAATTAGGTAGGTAATATTTTACCAATTACATCTTATGTAACATTTGGAAAAAGGTCAAGCTCCACATTACACATCATCTTGAGTAAGCTTTGGCTAATTACCCAAGACTTAGTATAATTGTTCTCTTATCCAATTTTTCCAACTTTTGGGATATGCCTCTAAGTTTCTCAATCCAATTGAGGTGACTTAGTTATGTCTCACTCAAAGCTCGATAGGGGGACATCACAATTGTTCTCTCACACTTCACCAAGATAAATTGTGTCACTTTGCTTTGGTAAACCCAACAACAAATGATCGAGGTAGTTTATGAGTACCAAACCTTGGTAGGCATATTGAGTTGACTTAATTAAGATAAATGTTTATCTAATCATGCATCACATACACACATTACATATATCAACATATAAGCGATAAAATATGACATGGTTATAGCCCGTATACTACGATCTTCTCAAGCCAATGAGAAAATTGATGGTCAACCTAGGGATAACATCTTGTCCAAGTGCATCCTTTGGTTGTCATGTGTCGTCGACATCCTTCTTGTAACTTTACCCTTCAATGGACATTCCACTCCTTATTTTGTACATTACAAATTAGGAAAACTCGAGTTACATTCGAGTCTAAATCTATTTTACAACTAGAAAAATAGAGATAAGGCACGACACGCAGGCCGTATTATGAATTACATTACAACATGCACACACACATATACATCCAATCATATTGGAGTTAAGGCTATAACCATGCACTATGTCATCAATCACATACAATAGATTTAGGACATTAATTTTTATTATCATTGTAAAAATGCTCATGAGCCGAAACCATAGGTTATAAAATTTGTTGAGTACAATCGGACCATAGCACACTTTCATATTTATATGATGATGCTATGGACTTTTAGTTTGATCAACACAAACTTTTGTATCTCAACAGATGCTCATACATTATACAATCCATAACAAAATTATGTCCTACTTCTATCTCACATATAAAAGTTTTTCTAAACTTTGTATAATCTTTATCAAGTGGCTCTGATACCACTGTAGGGATTTATAGGCAAAAATATTTAACCTTTGTCTGATACCACTTTCATATTTATAAATTCCTATGGTATAGGTATACTTTTGGCGCGTGCCCTTCGCTTATCTCACTTATCTGAGGTATGTCGGATCTCTTGCACGTTCAAGTGTCCGTGCTCTTATGCGTATCCACACGAACATGATCTCTCAAACTTCGGAGAAGAATCGCTTTTGTGGTGCTAGCCACAATAGGAGATTCACAAAGCAAGAAGGAGAGGGAGAAGAGGGATTTCGGCCAAGAAAAATGAAGGGAAGGAAAAATGTCAAGTTCTTCATCCAAATGAGAAGAAAAACTTTTTTATACTCATCCCATGAATATGAAGAGTTCTTGTTCCTTTAGCTTCTCTCGATTAATGCCAATAAAAACCCAATTAGAGTGCATTTTTTCATGTAGCTCTTTAACTTCTCTTCATCTAATAAAGAGAAATTTTTCATCTTCCTCTATTATTAATTTATTAAATATTTTAATGAATTAATATCTTATTCAAATGTGGTTGAGTCTAATCTAAATGAGTCAAACTCAAATTAGATCTCAATCCCATAATCCAATTGAATTCACTTGAGTCTAACTCCATTAATCCAATTCAGATCAAATGTTAGTCAAACTAAGATCAATTAATCTTCGAAGCATCGTGTGCTTAGTGTGTGACCCAATAAATTCTCGTAATATTGGCAATGTGTCTGAACCGCTTTAGACACATAAGCAAAGAGCGACATCTAGCAATGCATCATTGCTATCCAAGTGATGAGAAAGTCGAGATCCGACTTAATCTTCGTGACTATGAAAATATATGACCTTGTCCTTCTATCCTTGATATTTAGAATGACCAATGAGGCATAGACCGTGTCATCCTCGATCAATCTTTGTGTTTCTTGATCCCCGAGTATACTCACTCAAACAAATGAGCTCAATATCTTATATTGACTTATTTGAGCATGGTCATGCATTTTAGTAGTCCTACTCGATCAAGGGGCCCATAGATATTACTCTCGTCATATGGGAGGGATAGATCCCATCTACATCACTCATATCCCTCCGCATAATTCATTACATACTCAGTGATCGCCTTTATAGTTTACCCTGTTACAGGTGACGTTTGACGATATCAAAGTACATAACTCCTTATGTAGGGAACCATAGTGACTTCAAGTCTAAGGATTATTCATACTAATAGTCACATGAGAAAGTTTATGACACTCATATGACAATCTATGGAACTTTCTCATAGGGAGTCAATTCAGTACACCTTCTCTAATGTTTACTCATGTGTCAACTTGATATCATATATCCATGACTTGTGAGCTCAAGTCATCAATTGACCTACATGCTAGTCTACATGCATTAATATTGTCTTTGAATATTAATGCTTGACTAGGAATGGTCTAGTGTAGTATTCTCTATATCATCTCACTATCGATTCAACCAATCGATATGATGTAGATAAGAACCTACTACCCAAGGACATTATTATAGTTAGTTATTAGGCACAAATATAAAGTAAGTATAATAACCAAAACATGCCTTTATTAATGATAGAATATGATATAAAAGGTCCTTAGTCAATCATCACATAATTGGCTCTAAGGCTCCTACTAACAATTATGAGGTTAAACGCATCTTTGTAGATACAGGTAGCTCTGTTAATATCCTATACAAGGCGGCGTTGGACCAGATGCAAGTCGATGAGGATGAATTACATCCTGTCTCCACTCCGCTTTTCGGCTTCACCGGGTATCAAGTACAGCCGATGGGACAGATCTCATTGTCTTTGTCGTTGGGAGATGACACTCTACTAAGGACAAGGAGGACTCCCTTCATGGTCATAGATGCCCCATCAACCTATAATGCTATTCTGGGGAGACGAACGCTTAGCTTATTTCAAGCGGTGGTCTCAGTCTACCCCCAGAAGATCAAATTCCAGGTGGGAGAGCGGGTGGCTGAAGTCAAAGGAGACCAACTAACTTCCCGACGATGCTACAGTGGGGAAGATAGGACAAAAGCCCGCAAGAACCCAAGGACTCATGAAGCATTGCAAATCGACCTAGCCAATCCCTAGGAAAGGGAAGGATCTGTAGGATCAGTGGCGTCGATTAAGGAGGGGGGTGAATATTGACTCGTAATTTCTTGTCGAAACTTCATCATTCATTCATTCTAGTCAAAGAGTTAATAGGTAGCGGAAATAATAAAGAACGAAAAAAACAACACAATAAGACTCGCGGGATTTAATTACTTGGTTCCTGACCCCCTGGGCCAGTACATCCAAGGCCTATGTACTCGGTGTGAGTCCACTAATGGTCTCCTTTTCGGAATTTCCGGAGGCAGAGAATACTCATTTTACAGTTCAGATTACAAGCAAATAATAAGTAAATCGAAATACAACTTGTAAATAAAACACAAACCAAAAACTCGGCCAACTCAATAAGACTCGCGGGATTTAATTACTTGGTTCCTGACCCCCTGGGCCAGTACATCCAAGGCCTATGTACTCGGTGTGAGTCCACTAATGGTCTCCTTTTCAGAATTTCCGGAGGCGGAGAATACTCATTTTACAGTTCAGATTACAAGCAAATAATAAGTAAATCAAAATACAACTTGTAAATAAAACACAAACCAAAAACTCGGCCAACTCTAGAAGTCCAAAGCGCTGCACGCTTCTTCATGGAGCCTCCTTGGTCGCAGAACATCAACTTGAGCGCTTTTGCTTAGCAGAAAATGCTTAGGCGGATGTGGAAATTGATGTTTTGAGTTGAGGGATCGAAGCCCCTTTTATAGTAGTGTCCCGGGAGCCCTAGAGGCCTCTGAGGCGCCTCATATACGATCAAACTTGATCCGTAATCGTAAACTTCGTGCAGGGATAAAACTGGCCATGCCAGGCGCCCTGGACCTTCCCAGGCGCCTGGGATGTAGGGCGCCTAACCCTTGAGGGTGCCTTGAAGCTTGGGGGTGCCTATATTAACACAGGCACCCTGGATGCTTCTCCCAGGTGCCATTTCCCCTACGTTTGCTCTTCTGTCTTGCCTCTAACTCCAGGTAACTACAAGACAATCAAACACAAGACAAATATGAAGGATCGTATAAGGCGTGTAGAGGGGGGGTGAATGCACTTTTTCGGATCTTGGATCTCTACAGAATTGTTAGCGCAACGGAAATAATATGCAAAGAAATCAGAAACAATGCTAACTCTTATCGTTTACTTGGTATCCACCCAGATGGGTGACTAATCCAAGGATCCACGACTTGAGCACCACTTTTCACTATCGAAAAGTCTCCTTGAGGTGGAGAAACCTTTACAGCAAGATCTTCCTCTTTACAGATGTAGAAATACGAGAGAGGAAGCAAAAATCACTCTACACACGAGCAGCACTTCAACACTGTACGGAACCGTACCGTGCACGTACAAAAAGTGCTCCTTTTATAGGTGAACAGGATAGATTCGCAATCTGTCCAGCCCGCACCAGTCGACTGCCCCTGGGGTAGTCGATTGGCCTAGCATTAATTGCTAGCCAACGGCTAGCCAATGGCTAGTTTCGGGGTATACCAGTCGACTGCCCAAATGCCAGTCGACTGGTCCAAGGCTGCAAACTTTCTGTGGGTTTTGGCAGTCGACTGCCTATGGGCCAGTCGACTGCCCTGCCTCCCAGCTCAGCTCCAGCCACTCCGGACCTTCTCCTTCACGTATGCCTTCAGGTCTGCTCCCTTGGCTCGCCCCTTGAAGTCCTCTTCCTCTGGCTATCGTCCCTCGGATGCACACGCAAGCCTTCCCTTGGCTTGGCTCCATGTCACCCTTCACGTGTGCCCTTGAAGTCCACTTCCCGACTTGCCCTTGGAGCTCTCCTCCCTTGGCTCTCGTCCCTCGGATATGTCCACCAAAGTGTGATTCTCCAAGTCCTGCAAACTCAATCACACACATCAAATACAACACAACACTCTAACTTTAAACATATTCACTCACACACATCAAAACCATGATATTCCAATCATTTAAGGGCCGATTGCCTCAACAATCTCCCCCTTTTTGATGTGTGGCAATATGTTTAAGTTAGAGATAAATAACAGCCATAATAATAATAGCAACAGATAATAATTGAAAAATCATGTGACATAGTAACCCTAAGAGGTAACCTCCCCCTTAACCTATGTCTTCCCCATTTTCAATTCTAGTCACACTCCAAGTTAAGTTTCCACTTAACAACAGCAATATGTTAAAAATATAAGACATATCAGAACCTAAGAGGTACCTCCCCCTTAATCCATGTCTTCTCCCTATTTTTAATCATTCAAGGTCTAAGTTAGAAAGGAAACCTAAAACCAACCATTCCAATTTAAAATTCTAACTTAAATCACACATTCTCCCCCTTTGACACCATCAAAATGATTGTCTCAAGCAACCAAACCCTAGGGCATCAAAAGTGAGAATATTGAATTTCTGAAATTCTCACAGTGGCTGAAAACAGGCGTGCCAGTCGACTACCCATGGGGCAGTCGACTGATACGCTATCAGTCTGATTTTTCAGCTTTTCTGCCGAATTTCAGAAACTCTCAAAAAATTCCAGAAAATTCCAAAAAATGTAAAATTTTGCATACATGTTTGAAATGTTATACTCCATCAGGGAAAAATATTAATCCATATAAAATTTCAAACATGTATGACTTTTGTTAAAAATCTAAAAGTTTTGAAAACCACTACATAATGTATCAAACTTTGAATCCAATTTTGCAAACATATGACTTTCAAAAACATGGCAAAGTATGTAGAGCATAAAATGGTTTTCCAATGTTTAAAATGTCCATTGATTAAACACTTACCTTCCCCATAGTTGGTCTAGTTTTCATATTTTGATACTCTCAATGGTTCAACAATGTGCCACAAGCAAAAGTGATCCAAATGTATCACCCTAATGGATCAAGCACCCTTTTTCAAAGCTAATATCTCCAAGTTCACCTTATACTTCTACAAAACACATTCCAAGACCTCTTCTTAAGGATGTAAACTCCGATTCGGGAAGAGGCTTGGTAAATATGTCAGCTAGGTTCGACTTTGATTCAACATAGTGTAGTTCTATGTATCCCCTTGCCACATGGTCTCTAATGAAGTGATGTTTCACTTCAATGTGTTTTGTCCTAGAATGGTGAACTGAATTTTTGGTTAAATTGATTGTGCTTACATTATCACACAAGACTTTGACCTTGGTGTAATGTAACTCATAATCCTCTAAGGTGTGCATAATCCAAAGGAGTTGGGAAACACACCCACCCATTTCCACATATTCTGTCTCCGTTGTTGATAGGGCAACGCATGGTTGTTTCCTACTACTCCAACTAACTAAGGAAGACCCAAGGAATTGACACCCTCCACTTGTACTCTTCCTATCTAACTTGCAACCCGCATAGTCCGAGTCGGTGTATCTAATTAGGTCAACACTAGGGGTTATAGGATACCAAAGTCCGACATTAAGGGTCCCTTTTACATATCTTAAGATCCTCTTAACTACAACCAAATGGGACTCTTTTGCACAAGATTGGTACCTTGCACACATACCTACCGCAAAAAGTATATCGGGTCTACTAGCGGTTAGGTATAGGAGGCTACCAATCATGCTCCTATATTGTTTAGAGTCTACCATTTTCCCTTCAATGTCACTATCCATTTTCACATTGGTTCCTATGGGTGTAGATGCTACCTTAGCATTTTCTAAGCCAAATTTCTTTAACATCTCCTTAGCATATTTGCTTTGAAAGACATGTGCATCTTCATTAGTTTGCTTAACTTGAAGGCCTAAGAAAAAGGTTAACTCTCTTACAAGACTCATTTCAAATTCATCTTCCATACACTTGATGAATTCTTGTAGGAAGTCATTATTTGTGTAACGCCCGCCTTTTTCCCACACCTTACGGTGTGGCGAGAAAGGCGTCGTTACGCTTAACATAAATGTACATATAAAACGTCTTAATGCAGCGGAATAATTTTTTTTTTCTTCTACACATACTTTTAACCATGCAACTAATACATGAAACATGCCTAACTTGTCATTCATAAACCTAGTGTCATTGAACTTAGCATATTAACGACATGCATGACATCATAACTTGACCATTCCATAACTTATTCATCATCATCATAAGTAGCGAGTAACTTATCCGTAAACATAGCATCATGAGTCTTAAGTCATTCATTAGGCAGAACCATTATAAACATAGCATAGAATCTAAGGAGGCATTTCCAAGACCCAAGACATGCAATATGCGTAACTAAAAGGATCCTTTGCCAAGTCACCGCCACACACACACATGCTCTTGCCTCTTCTGCTGCTTCCCTTAGTAGCTTCTTGTTTGATCTGCGGTACCAGGAAAATAAAACTATAAGCACATAGGCTTAGTAAGACCCTTTCCTACTCACTAAAGTCATATGTCACTTAGACATAAAACATATCAAATATCTGACATAGCAAAATTCTGAACATTAAACATAGGCATAGTCTTGGCGTAAGTCATAAGCGTATGAACAACTAATATAGCATGATTCTTAACATAAACATAGACCTAAACTTACTTAGCATGGCATCATTCTTAACATACATGAGCCTGAAACATAGCATAGCATAATTCTTAACATACATGAGCATGGATCATAGCATGGTATAATTCTTAACATACATGAGCATGGAACATAGCATGGTATAATTCTTAACATACATGAGCATGGAACATAGCATGGTATAATTCTTAACATACATGAGCATGGAACATAGCATGGCATAATTCTTAACATACATGAGCATAGTCTTAGCATAACATAAGCATACAATATACTTACCCTGGCGTGATGCATGACATGAATGAATGCATGAGTAAAATGCATTTACTATATAGGGATGCTTAGTTTTAAAATCATACTTTTAAATGCTTAACATAAACATAACATCATTGGGGTCCCCGGCTTGTACCACATACATACATCATAAGCCCGCATCCCTAAGTAAATACGAGGTAGCGAGCCCCGACCTACTAGGGTAAGGACAACATAGTCGGTAGTCCCAGAACCAGGGCGTTCTTAAGGTGCCCATCCCTGTTGCACAGCTTTGATAGTGCCAGAACCGTGGATAGCATAGTCGGTAGTCGAAAACCGGGGCGTTCTTAAGGTGCCCATCCCTTGGACCCATACTTCGGTCCGGTACAAGCCCATTCATAAAGTAAAACAACTTTGCATGCTTCGTCATTCATACTTGTCATTCATACTTATCATTCATACTTGTTTCATATCATCGTTATGCCTTTATCATTCATACTTATCATTCATACTTATCATTCATACTCAAGGCATAACCATCATCTGCATTCATACTTATCATTCTTTATTCATACATAGGACATACATGCATAATCATGTTTCTAGTCATAAACATCATCTTGGTTCATAAGGCTTGCATGATCATGATACATAAATAAACATGCACGTCATACATGATACATTTCATCTAGCATACATAATCCTAGTATTCATCATAAAGCATGGATGGTAAGCTACATATAAACATGACGCATACTCCTAGGGTTCATGGCATTCATCCTAAAACATGCATATACCTTCATGAATCATAAATCCATTATAAGCATTTATCAACATATATACATCATTCTATTTATCATAACATACTCCTACATCAATTACATATAGTCATGGTATATGATCTAAATATTCATGAGTAAAACATAACATAGAATCAACCATACAAGGTCATGTTATATAACACATAAACTAAGATTTTAGTAACATGAAGATCCTTACATCATGCTTAACTATGTACTAGCATCATGGTAACTTATAAACATGCATTTTTGAGACCTTAACCCAAACCAAACCCTAGGTTTGGGTCTTGGCCGAAAGCCCTAAAGGACCATGGGTCCATGGAAAATTTGCCTAGATAATGATTAACATCCCTTACCTTACATATCATGCCATAGAAAAATCATTTGAACCCTTGATTGAACTTAACCCCAAGTCCTAGGCCTAAAGCATGGATTGGCCGAAACCCTAGAAGGGTAACAAGTCCATGGGGGAAATTCATATAACACCATTATTACCCATAAGGTATCATAGGAAACATATTAATCATGCTTGGAAAGGTTGGAGTTTACCCTAGCCCCTTAACCTTGATGTGGCCGAAACCCTAGGGGGTTTATAGGGTGCTACAAAACTTCCAAAATCATACTTTTAGGCTTAACCTATCATGAGTAAACATTTGAAAACATAAAGGAAGTCTTTAACATGATTTCTAGCCCAAACAAGGCTTGGCCGAAACCTCCATAAGCCCTATTCATGGATTTTTCCCAACATATCATGCCAATAAGAACTTAGATCATGATAAATATGTTGAAAGCTATCATACCACAGGTGAGAGAGTCTTACCTTCCTTGATCTTGCTTACAAACTTTGAATAGAAAATAACAAGAGAACCTCCTTGTCTCTAAACTTCTCCTTAGTCCTTGTATCCTTGTAGAGGGCCTTAGATCTTCAAGATGGGGGCTTATGTGAACTTTTCCCAAGGGAGAAGGGGGCTTGGGGTTTTCGGCTAGGAGGGGAGGAAGAAGAAGAGGAGAGCAATTGACTTGATGGAAGAAGAGAGGAGAAATGTAACTCCTTCTCTTATGCTTTTATGCCACATTAAGGAGGGTAAGTGAAGAGTCATGGTGTCTCTTCATTCTTTCCCAAGCCTTAACAAACATCCACTTCATTCCCTCATAGCACTCCCTTGCTAGGTGAATTGGTTGGTGCATGCATGGTTGTAGACTAGGTCCAAGGTTCAATCCTGGTGCATGCACTTTATTTTTATTTTCTTTTTATTTCATTTTTCCTTATTTTCGAAAATTCCCTAAAATTCACCCATAATCATGCTAAAATTCCTAATTACAATTCTTTTATGTTTATATTAATTTATACCTAATTAAAACCCATTTTTGGAGCCCCTATAAAGCCCATTAGTACTTAGTTTCTCAATTTAAATGAGAAAATCATGGATTTCTAGGCTAAGGTTCGTACTACTATCTCTAGGTCCCTCGAAAAATTATTTAAACATGATTAATATTTTAAAGAAAATATTAAGATAATTTTTCGGGTCGTTACAATTTGTTGACCCAAAAATGATATCATCTACATAGACTTGAGCAACAAATATGTCCTTATCCTTAGATTTTAGGAACAATGTAGGGTCAATTGTTCCTCTCCTAAACCCCTTAGACACTAAAAATGAAGAAAGCCTTTCATACCAAGCCCGGGGAGCTTGTTTCAATCCATATAAGGCTTTTCTTAGTTTGAACACATGTCTTGGAAAGTTAGGGTCCTCAAACCCGGGGGGTTGTTCTACATAAACCTCTTCCTTAATGATCCCATTAAGGAATGCCGACTTCACATCCATTTGGTGGAGTGTGAAACTCATGTGAGCGGCATAGGCTAGTAGAATTCTAATTGATTCTAACCTAGCTACGGGGGCATAAGTCTCATCATAATCTCACTACTAGAATTTTTACATTCAACAACACATAATCGACAACGGTTTTTTGATAAAGTGTTGTCTTATGTCAATTTAACAACAGTTTTAGTATTAACCATTGTTGTTGTTGGTCTGTATATGTAAAAAGATAACAGTAATAACAAAATGTTGTCGTATGTATACTCAACGATAACAGTTATAAAATAACTGTTGTCTATAGGCGGGATTTAC
The DNA here is from genome assembly GCA_024364735.1 of Boesenbergia rotunda. Classification (NCBI taxonomy): domain Eukaryota; kingdom Viridiplantae; phylum Streptophyta; class Magnoliopsida; order Zingiberales; family Zingiberaceae; genus Boesenbergia; species Boesenbergia rotunda. The sequence goes on along the minus strand of JAGFNQ010002088.1, from coordinate 147,949 downwards.
AATAACTGATGTGATAAACTGTTGTCTATTATGACAATAGACAACAGTTATATTAAACTGTTGTTGTTGTATTGTTGTGCTGTTCAAGCAATAAACAAAATCAACGGTGGATATCCAATTGCAAAAAAACAACGAACGACGACAAACCCCTAATCTTTTTTCTTCCTCGCCCGCCAACCACCCAAACCCCCGACCATTTCCGCTGTTGCAGATGTTGGGTTTTTCGGGCCGCGAAAACCGCCTTTTCGCGTCGCGGAAACCCCGAGAACCCAAAGCCATGGATCTCGTGTGAAGAAAAATTCCGAAACAAAAATCACGTATTCATTTCATGCTCAAAACTCGATCTACTCCTAGATCTAAAGAGGGATAAACCATTTTACCTTTGGTGCGTGCCCCGCTTAATCCCGCTCGCTCCTTTTGGATGTCGGATCTCTAGGACGTCAAGTGCCGTCCCTCTAGAAGTATCCACGCGAACAAAGTGGATGGAGGAAACCCTTTAGGTGTGCTAGCACCTTTCAAGGGTTCGGCCAAGAGGAGAAGAAGAAGAAGAGCACCAACACTTGGAGGAGGAAGAAGAGAAGACACACCATAAGAAAAATGGAACCAAAACTTGGTTTTGTTCTCTCATTGTGGCCGACCACATAATGGCCATTAATGACCATTAAGTGGCCGGCCATAACCCCCTTTCAATTTAAATTCAAATTCAAATGGGGGGGGTTACAACCTTTGGAGATGATGTGGAGCATCATCATTGGTCAAATACCAAGCCAAGTCATCACTTGGTCAAGTCAAGGTGAGGTGGCCTTTTTGGTCAAGTCAAACTTGACCATTAATCTTCCTTGATGAGGTGGCATTCACACTTAATGCTCTTGATGATGTGGAGCATCATCAATGGTTGGTTGCATGCCAATTCATCACCATGATGTGGCATTAAGTCAAGTCTAACTTGAGGTGGATTTGGGTCAAGTCAAACTTGCCTTTTATGGACTTTTCATATTTAGTCAAGTCAAACTTGACTCCATTTCTTCTCCCATGTCAAGTCTAACTTGAAATGGAACCAAGTCAAGTCAAACTTGATTTGGATTTGGGTCAAGTCAAACTTGCCTTTTATGGACTTTCCATATTTAGCCAAGTCAAACTTGACTTCATTTTTTCTCCATCTATTTGTTCTTTGTGTGTGACCCTATAGGTTCTTGTAACGTTGGCAATGCTTCTAACCTCTTAGAAACATAAGCAATGAGCGGTATCTAGCAACACATCATTGCTACCCAAGTTACAAGAATGTTGAGATCCAACATCACCAATGTGACTACTAATTATGACTTTCATAATATGTGACAATGTCCTTCTATCGTCGATATCTAGATTGATCTTCTATGAAGCATAGACCGTGTCATCCTCCAATCAATCTATGTGTCTTGAACTCCAAGTAGACTCACTATAATCAAATAAGCTCAATATCTCATATTGCCTTATTTGGGCATGGCCATGCACTTAGTGATCTCACTCTATCAAGACTATGATATCTCTCCCATCATATAGGAGGGATAGATCCCATCTACATCACTCATATCCCTCCGCATAATTTGTTACATACCCAGTAATCGCCTTTATAGTCCACCCAGTTACGGGTGACGTTTGACGAAACCAAAGTACATAACTCCTTATGTAGGGAACTATAGTGACTTCAGGTCCAAGGACTAATAGTCATACAAATAGTCACATGAGAAAGTATATGACACTCATATAACGATCCATGATACTTTCTCATGGTGGGTCATTCAGTATACATTCTCCAATGCATACTCATGTGTCAACTTGATATCTCATATCCATGACTTGTGAGATCAAGTCATCGTGTTGACCTACATGCTAGTCTCTATGCATTAACATTGTCCCTGAATGTTAATACTTGACTAGGAATAATTAAGAGTAGTGTTCTCTATATCATCTCACTATCGATTCAACCAATCGATTGATATAGATATGAACCTACTACCAAGGACGTTATTACACTTAGTTATTTGGCACCAATACAAGTAAGTATAATAACCATAATCAAATGCCTTTATATATATATGAAATATGATACAATGAGTCCATACAACAACCATCACATGATTGGCTCTAGGGCTCTCACTAACAATCTCCCACTAGAACTAGTGCCAATCACTGTAGTATCTAATACCCCAATGACCTAGTGTGACCATCATGCTTGGTCTGTGCCAAAGCCTTGGTCAAGGGATCTGCAATGNATCTGCGGTACGAGGAAAATAAAACTATAAGCACACAGGCTTAGTAAGACCCTTTCCTACTCACTAAAATCATATGTCACTTAAACATAAACATATCAAGTATCTTGACATAACATAACTTTGAACATAAACTTAAACATGGTCATGGCATAAGTCATAAGCATATGAACAACTACATAGCATGATTCCTAACATAACCATAGATCTACAACATACTTAGCATGACATAAATCTTAACATACATGAACATAAGACATACTTATATATGGCATAATTTTTAGCATACATGAACCTGAGACATACTTATCATAGCATAAGGTACAAGCATAAGCATAAAACATAAAACGTACTTACCCTGGCGCGATCCATAACATGGATGTATGCATGAGTCAAATGCATTTACTACATAAAGATGCTTAGTTTTTAAAATCATACTTTTAAATGCTTAGCATAAATATAACATCATTGGGGTCCCCGGCTTGTACCACATACATACATCATAAGCGCGCATCCCTAAGTAAATACGAGGTAGCTAGCCTCAACCTACTAGGGTAAGGACAGCATAGTCGGTAGTCCAAGAACCGGGGCGTTCTTAAGGTGCCCATCCCTGTTGCACAGCTTCGGTAGTGCCAGAACCGTGGACAGCTTCGGTAGTCCAGAACCGGGGCGTTCTTAAGGTGCCCATCCCTTGGACCCTTACTTCGGTCCGGTACAAGCCCCATTCATAAAATAAAATAACTATGCATGCTTCATCATTCATACTTGTCATTCATACTTATCATTCATACTTATTTCATATCATCGTTATGCCTTCATCATTCATACTTATCATTCATACTTAAGGCATAACCATCATCTTCATTCATACTTATCATTCTTTATTCATAAAATAGGACATACATGCATAATCATGTTTCTAGTCATAAACATCATCTTGGTTCATAAGGCTTGCATGGTCATGATACATAAATAAACATGCACGTCATACATGATACATTTCATCTAGCATACATAATCCTAGTATTCATCATAAAGCATGGATAGTAAGCTACATATAAACATGACGCATACTCCTAGGGTTCATGGCATTCATCCTAAAACATGCATATACCTTCATGAATCATAAATCCATTATGAGCATTTATTAACATACATGTATCATTCTATTTACCATAACATACTCCTACATCAATTACATATATTCATGGTATATGATCTAAATATTCATGAGTAAACATAACATAAAATCCATCATACAAGGCCATGTTATATAACACATAAACTAAGATTTTAGTAACATGAAGATCCTTACATCATGCTTAACTATGCACTAGCATCATGGTAACTTGTAAACATGCATTCTTGAGACCTAAACCCAAACCAAACCCTAGGTTTGGGTCTTGGCCGAAAGCCCTAAGGGACCATGGGTCCATGGAAAATTTGCCTAGATCATGATTAACATCCCTTACCTTACATATCATGTCATAGAAAAATCATTTGAACCCTTGATTAAACTTAACCCCAAGTCCAAGGCCTAAAACATGGATTGGCTGAAACCCTAGAAGGGTAACAAGTCCATGGGGAGATTCATATAACACCATTATTACCCATAAGGTATCATAGGAAACATATTAATCATGCTTGGGATGGTTGGAGTTTACCCTAGCCCCTTAACCTTGATGTGGCCGAAACCCTAGGGGGTTTCTAGGGTGCTACAAAACTTCCAAAAATCATACTTTTTGGCTTAACCTATCATGAGTAAACATTTGAAAGCATAGAGGAAGACTTTAACATGATTTCTAGCCCAAACAAGGCTTGGCCGAAACCTCCATAAGCCCTACCATGGATTTTTCCAACATATCATGCCAATAAAACTTAGATCATGCTAAATATCTTGAAAGCTATCATACCACAGGTGAGGGGGTCTTACCTTCCTTGATCTTGCTTACAAACTTTGAATAGAAAATAACAAGAGAACCTCCTTGTCTCTAAACTTCTCCTTAACCCTTGTATCCTTGTAGAGGGCCTTAGATCTTCAAAGTGGAGGCTTATGTGAACTTTTCCTAAGGGAGAAGAGGGCTTGGGGGATTCGGCTAGGAGGGGAGGAAGAAGAAGAGAAGAGCAAGTGGCTTGTTGGAAGAAGAGAGGAGAAGTGTAACTCCTTCTCTTATGCTTTTATGCCACATTAAGGAGGGTAAGTGAAGAGTCATGGTGTCTCTTCCCTTGATGACTCTTCATTCTTTCCCAAATCTTAACTAAAATCCACTTCATTCCCTCATAGCACTTCCTTGCTAGGTGAATTGGTTAGTGCATGCTTGGTTGTACAAGAGGTCCAAGGTTCAATCCTTGGTGCATGCACTAATTTCCTATTTTATTTTTATTTTATTTCCTATTATTTTGAAATTTCTTTAAAAATTCCTCCATAATTATGTTAATATTTCTCATTAAAATCCATTTATTTTTATATTAAATTCTACCTAAAATCCACCAATAATCCTAGTACTAGAAAGCCCATATAAGGCCCATTAGTACTTCGTTTCTCAAATTAAATGAGAAAACCATGGGTTCCTAGGCTAAGGTTCGTACTAATATTTCTAGATTCCCCGGAAATTTATCCAGACATGCTTAATAGTTTAAAGAAAATATTAAGAAAATTTTTCGGGTCGTTACATAACCCACCTGAAGGGATTAAGCCCATAGGGTGCAAGTGGGTTTTCAAGAAGAAAACTGACATGGAAGGTAATGTTGTTACCTTTAAGGCTAGATTAGTGGCAAAAGGATATCGTCAGAAACAAGGAATTGATTATGACAAAACCTATTCGCCAGTAGCTATGCTTAAATCCATTCGGATGCTCCTGGCCATAGCAGCTCATTATGACTATGAGATATGACAAATGGATGTGAAAACAACTTTCCTTAATGGAAACCTGCTTGAGGATGTATACATGATACAACCTGAAGGTTTCACATCGGTTGATAAAACCAAAGTATGCAAGCTTCGATGATCCATATATGGACTGAAGCAAGCATCCAGGAGCTGGAACATCCGTTTTGATGAGACAATCAATGAGTTTGATTTCTCACAAAATCCTGACGAACCTTGTGTGTACAAGAAGGTTAGTGGGAGTGCAGTCATATTCCTAGTATTATATGTCGATGACATATTATTTATAGGAAACGATATATCAGTCTTACAGTCAGTTAAAATTTGGCTGTCCAAAACTTTCTCCATGAAAGACTTGGGAGAAGCAACCTATATCCTTGGGATTAGAATCTATAGAGATAGATCAAAACGATTGCTTGGTCTTTCACAGTCTACATATACAGACCGAGTGCTAAAAAGGTTTAGCATGTCAGAATCCAAGAAAGGTTACCTTCCCATCAGGCATGGGATCATCCTTTCAAAGTCTGTGTCCGCGCACAGAAGATGAGAGGATTTGCATGAATAAGATTCCTTATGCATCCGCGATAGGATCTATCAAGTATGCTATGTTATGTACTAGGCCCGATGTATCGTATGCTCTAAGCGTCACAAGAAGATACCAGTCTGATCCAGGAATGGATCATTGAGCGGCTGTCAAGACAATCCTTAAGTACTTAAGAAGAACTAAGGATATGTTCCTAATATATGGAGAAGGTGATATGGTAATACGTGGGTATACAGATGCCAATTTCCAAACAGATAAGGATGACTCCAAATCTCAGTCTGGATATGTATTTATTTTGAATGGAGGCGCAATAAGTTGGAAGAGTTCCAAACAAGACACCGTAGCGGATTCTACCACGGAAGCGGAATATATTGCAGCTTCGAAAGCAGCAAAGGAAGCAGTCTGGATCAAGAAGTTTGTCTCAGAACTTGGTGTGGTTCCAACCATTGATGAAGCAATACCGGTTTACTGCGACAACAATGGAGCTATTGCACAAGCAAAGGAACCAAGGTCTCATCACGATCTAAACATGTGCTTCGCCGCTATCATCTGATCAGAGAGATTATAAGTAGGAATGATATACAAATTGAGAAAATTTCCACTGAAAGGAATTTAGCGGATCCTTTAACTAAGGCCTTGTCTCAAAGTAAGTTTGAGGGTCATGTTAGAGCCTGTGGTATTGGGTACCGTAGCGATTGGCATTAGGCCAAGTGGGAGTTTGTTAGTAATATGAGAGAAGTGTCCTAAGGCAAACGCCTTATGATTGTAATCATTTATTTTAATAAATGAATATTCACTATTTGAGTATACATGTCTGTGTATTTGATTGAGATCATAAACTCATTTACTGAATATCCGCAATATAATTCACAGCATGAGAGAATTTGTGATGAATTCACAACTAGTGATTATCTCTACATGTGCAATTGTGAAGTATTGAAATTGTCCCTAGTCGATGAATTGATAGATACGGACACTATCAATTCTGTTGAGACTAGCATGGGTTATTCTCTAATCAGCCGATTCTCACTGGCTGGTGACATTGGGATGTCCGGAGATAAACATGAATGCTAGTTAAGGGAACTAGTTCATTGGAGTGACTGGCCGTAAAACTTCATATGGTAGTCTACATATAGACATGTCGATGAAGTTCTTACTGCAGCTTATGTGCGATGCTCCTTTGACTTGCGGTGTTCAAGTCATCTTGGTCATGGAGACTTATACTTTGACATCTTAAGCAAGCATCGTCAAGGAGGTGTGGACCCAGGATGATTGGGTATAAGCCGAAGTGCCCGAAGATGTTTGAACAGCCTACAATGGATTCACCACTCCTTGCGAGGAGATGTATACCTAAGGCCTGTCGTCGGATTGTTACTCGAAGCCTCTGGCCGAAGCATGACGTGTTCAGAGTATGGATCTCTTAGATACATGAGAGTAATTAGAATCCGTAAGACAAGAAAATATTACTTGGGCAAGGTGTGACATAGTCAGCCTAGTGGGGACTGACACACATAGACCATGTCCTGAACCAAGTGGGTATAAGATGGTGAAGGGAATGGGGCACGATTCATTATAGCTGCTGAAGGGTTTCAGAATCATTTCTGAGGTCAACCGTTGATCTTTTGATTAATTGGGGATCATGATGTACTACTAGGTGCCACTCATGATCGTTCTATAATTGGTTAATTATAGATGGCCAACATAAATCGAAAGCCTATTTAGTCACACGCGCTATGAGTAATCCGAGGGATTTAAAATGAGTTGAAAATTAGATTTTCCGATCAATAGAGATAAGTCGAATCTGAATTTTTCAGAGAGGCATCGGAAGCGTAAAATGGCTAAGTCTTTTGAAGACTTATTGGATGAATTAAATGAGTTTAATTCATTGGGTGAAGGCTTGGATGTGGCCGACCCACCCTCTTTGCTTGGCCGGCCAAAACAAAAAGGGGAGAACCAAATTGTTTGGTTCAAGTAATAAAATAAACCAAGTGTGGTTTGTTTTATAAACTTATGGATAATATAAATTTTATAAACCGAGGTTTGGTTTATTATTTTCATGGAAATTAAAATAAACTTTGAATAGTTTATTTTATTTTTTATAAAATCAATTATGAATTGATTTTCCATGATAAGAAAAATTTATATAATAAATTTCTTATGAAAATTTATTCCATAAGAAAAGGGAGACATGGTTGGTTTTTATCATGAATTAAAATTATGATAAAACTTGGCATGATGGAATAAATCATAAAAAATTATATGATAAATTTCTTATGAAAATTTATTCCATAAGAAAAGGAGACTTGGCGGTTGAGAGGCCACTATATAAAGGAACCAAGGCAAGGCTTGGAAATCAATCCAAGAGATCTAGGAATTGATAGTAATATGAGATAAGTGTCCTAAGGCAAATCGCCTTATGATTCTAAATATTTATTTTAATAAATAAAAATTTACTATTTGAGTATACAAGTTTGTGTATTTGATTGGGATCTTAAACTCATCTACTGAATGTCCGCAATATAATTCACAGCATGAGAGAATTTGTGATGGAATCACAACTAGTGATTATCTCTACATGTGCAATTGTGAAGTATTGAAAATATCCCTAGTCGATGAATTGATAAATACGGACACTATCAATTCTGTTGAGACTAGCATGGGTTATTCTCTAATCAGCTGATTCTCACTGGCTGGTGACATTGGGATGTCCGGAGATAAACATGAATGCTAGTTAAGGAAACTAATTCATTGGAGTGACTGGCTGTAAAACTTCACATGGTAGTCTATATATAGACATGTCAGTGAAGTTCTTACCGCAGCTTAAGCGCGATGTTCCTTTGACTTGCGGTGTTCAAGTCATCTTGGTCATGGAGACTTATACTTTAACATCTTAAGCAAGAATCTCCAAGGAGGTGTGGACCCAGGATGGTTGTGTATAAGCCGAAGTGCCCGAAGATGTTTGAACAGCCTAAAAAGGATTCACCACTCCTTGCGAGGAGATGTATACCCAAGGCCTATCGTCGGATTGTTACTCAAAGCCTCTGGCCAGAGCATGACATGTTTAGAGTATGAGTCTCTTAAATACATGAGAGTAATTAGAATTCGTTGGACGAGAAAGACACTACTTGGGCTAGGTGTGACATAGTCAGCCTAGTGGGGACTGACACACATAGACCGTGTCCTGAACCAAGTGGGTATAAGATGGTGAAGGGAATGAGGCACAACTCATTAGAGCTGCTGAAGGGTTTCAGAATAATTTCTGAGATCAACCGTTGATCTTTCGATTAATTGGGGGTCATGATGTACTACTAGGTGCCACTCATGATCATTCTATAATTGGATGATTATAGACGGCCAACATAAATCGAAAGCCTATTTAGTCACACGCACTACGAGTAATCCGAGGGATTTAAAACGAGTTGAAAATTAGATTTTCCAATCAAGAAAAATAAGTCGAATCTGAATTTATCAGAGGCGCATGGGAAGCTTAAAAATGGCTAAGTCTTTTGAAGACTTATTGGACGAATTAAATGAGTTTAATTCGCGAGGTATTGGCTTGGTGTGGCCGGCCAAAGAGGGTGCCCACCCTCTTTGGTTTGGCCGGCCACAATAAAGGAGAGAAACCAATTTATTTGGTTTAAATTATAAAATAAATCAAGCGTGATTTGTTTTATAAAATTATGGATAAATATGTTTATATAAAGAAATTTTATAAAGAAATTTATAGAAATTTATTCTTTTTATGGAAATTAAAATGAACCATGGATCGATTTATTTTAATTTTATAAAATCAATTATGAATTGATTTTTTCATGATAAGAAAAATTTATATAATTTTCTTGTAAATTTTATTCCATAATAAAAGGAGAGATGTGTTTGTTTTATTATAAATTTAGTTATAATAAAACTTGGCATAACGGAATAATTCATAAGAAAATTTATAGGATAAATTTCTTATGAAAATTTATTCCGTTAAAAGGGAGACTTGGCGATGGAGAGGCTACTATATAAAGGAACCAAGGCTAGGCTTGAATTCCTCAATTAATTAATCAAGAGATTAAGAAGCTCTCTCTCTCTTCCTTATTCTCTCTCTCTCTCTAGGGCCGGCGCCCTTTCTCTCTCTAGGGCCGGCGCCCTTTCTCTCTCTAGGGTCGGCGCCACTTTCTCCCTCTAGGGCCGGCGCCACCTTCCCTAGCCGTGAGCCACCACCAAGACGAAGCGGGTCGCGTCTCCTTCATCCCTTCACGGAATTTTGATTCCGTTACTTGGTGGTTAGTTTCGATATCTCTCTCTTGATATCCTAGTTGTGTCTTTGGAGAATCTAGTAGTTCTCGTCGGCACAAAACTCGTGGCTTTGCGTAGTCATCCCGAAGAGAACTCGGCGTGGACGCGAATAGAGGCGGAGCTTCCAAGGGACGCTACGGTTGGATCTCGTCCCTTACTTCGAGTTACGCGAGGTACTAAGTAAATTAGTTTACTTTTTCAAAATTTTAATTTATGATCATGTCCACACATCATAAGGTTGCATGCTAGATATGTGGTTAAAAATAATTTGAGAAATTATTTTATGCTAATTCTTCCGCTGCACGTAAAAATTTAAAATTTTACGAACCCGTATCCTTGTCAACATGCACCCGGTCCCAACAGGAATAAGCCCTCTCTCTCTCTCCTTCTCTCCCTCTCCCTTCTCTAGTGCTGCCGGCCCTAGAGGAGGCCCTTGCTGTCGTGAGCTTCAGCCACCCTCGGCCACCAAGCCGCTGCCGTAAGAAGAAGAAGAAGCGGGCGCAACTCCTTCCTTCTTCCCGGAATCTTGATTCCGTTCTTCGTTTGGTGGTTAGTCTTTCCATCTCTCTCTTGGTATTCTTGTCGTGCCTTAGGAGAATCTAGTAGTTCTTGTCGGCACGAAACTCGTGGCTTTACGAAGTCATCCCGAAGAAAACTCGGCGTGGACGCGAATAGAGGCGGAGCTTCTAAGGGACACTTACGGTTGGATCTCATCCCTTTCTTCGAGTTACGCGAGGTAACAAGTAAATTAGTTTACGTTTCTGCAAAATTTTAAATATATGATCATGTCTACACAACATAAGGTTGCATGCTTAGATGTGTGGTTAAATAATTTGAGAAATTATTTATGCTAAATCTTCCGCTGCACGTAATTAATTTTAAAATTACGAACCCGCATCCATGTCAATATGCACCCGGTCCCAACAGAAACATCGGATGTTTCTTCTTTTCTTTTGATCTTCCTTGTTCCTACAACCCGTATTAGATTTAAACTGAATGAATTTGGGCTTAGGAATTATCTCCTTTTTACCTAGTGGGCACTTATCCTTGTAGTGCCCCTTTTTGTTACAACCAAAGCAGGTGATGTGATCTTTTGATTTAGCTTTGGCACAGGTGGTAATCTTTTCTTGCCCTTGGATGATTGAGGGTCTCTCCTCCCCTTCATATTTGAATTTGTCATTTCTTCTTCTTCTTCAGATGGAATGGATGCTTCTCCACTCACTTCCTCCTCTTTGCTTGACAATTCACTTTCTTTTTCCTCTTCTTGGATGCTCGAGTTGGTTTCCTCAAACTCTTCCACTCTTTGAGTTGATGTGGAGTTCTTATGAACTTCTTCCAATTTATTCCACAACTCGCATGCATTTGAATATTTCCCTACATCACTCAATACATGGTTAGGCAACATATTGATTAAAACATTGATTACCTTTTCGTTTGCCCTAGATTGCTCTTATTGTTCACTTGTCCAATATCTAGGGCGGAGCTTCTTTGCGTGCTTGTCTCTAGGGATCTCAAATGGTTCTTCTATTACCATTATGCACTCCCAATCCATGCCGAGCCACATCTTCATTCTACTTCTCCAATATGCAATATCTCCATGCTCGTATGGTGGTGGTGAGTTTATATCGTCACCCAACTTGTCTTCTATGACTCTTTTCCTCTAGCGAGTGCTCCCTCGGCGATTAGTCCGATCAAGAGCGGTCCTTCGCTCTGATACCAATTGTAGGATCGATTCCGTACGCTAGTGTTTCGCCGAATTCTTGTTCCTACACGGTTAGTTTGCACAGCGGAAATAATAGTAAAACAATAATAAAATCACTAACCAATGCTAACACGGCGATTTTAGTTGGTATCCACCCCGGTTGGGTGACTAATCCAACAATCCGTCGGTGGATCAAACCTCGGATAACCTCCGGCTAGAACTCGTCGCTTCTTGTGGGTGGAGAAACCTCGCCACAACACCAAAGACACTTCCTGAGTATACAAGACTACTAACTTGCCCTATCCAAGCAAGTTTCGTCAAGAAGAAAGTAGGAAACGAGCCCCTTTAAATAGGGCTCGAATCTGAAACAGCCGCTTACCAGTCGATTGCCACTGGGGCAGTCGACTGGTCCCACACAAATTTGACCGTTACAGTACAACGTTCAAATCACGCCAGCCTGTTCCAGCCTACACCAGTCGACTGCCCCTGGGGCAGTCGACTGGTACACACCTAAACCTAGGGTTTTTCCCCCGAGTACAAGTCTCTCCGCACTCAAACCCTCCCGGCTTAGTCCCTGACTACAAGCACTCATACTCAGCCTCTCTCAACCTAGTTGACTCTTCGCCAGCAGTCTTGACTGTTGCCTTTACGCCCTCTTCATCTTTGGCCCTCGTCCCTCGGATGAGCACGCAAGCCTCCAGCTTGCCTCCATGCCACCCTTCACGTACGCCTTGAAGTTCGCGTCCCTCGGCTCATCATCTCTGCTATCAATGGTTCCTCGGATGCGCACGTAAGCCTCCAGCTTACCTCCATGCCATCCTTCACCTGAAGACATCAACCAAGTCCATGCGTACCTATACACCTGCACACTCATGTACACATGTGAGAACAACACAAATCCTAACTCAACCATATTTCCCACTCATCAAAATATTATGATCCTCCAGATCATCTCAGGGACGATTGCCCCAACAAGATCCTCCACCACCAATGACCCAGGGGCGCATCGACTATCAACCTCTGAATCCTACTAAGGTTAATATGACCAAGCCTAAGGTGCCAAAGATATGTCTGATTCATCTTAGAAGGCTCCTTTCTCTTATTTAAGTTAGATGATGAGCTATTTACTTCAGTATGCATCATGAGAGTTATTGGTTCTAGAGCATACAGATTGCCAACCATTGTACCCAAACAGATAATCTCTCTATTTCTTTTTAGAACAACTTTGTTATCAAAAGCAACAGAATATTCATCCTTTATCAACTTAGAAACCGAAATTAAATTCTTTCTAAACGAGGGTACATAAAGGCAATCTCTCAGAACTAACACTTTATTTTCTCAAAAGACAAATGAAAAACTCCCACTGCAACTGCTGCCACTTTCGTAGCATCGCCCATGTAGACCACGATTTCTCGCTCAGCCAGCCGTCGGGTTTCCTGAAACCCCTGCAGAGTATTGCAGATATGGTCAGTGGCTCCTGTATCTACGCACCAGGTACTGGTAGATAGCACCGCTAAACATGTTTCAACGACTAAGGCTGAAGAAATACCATTGTCTTGTCGACGGGGATAGTCCGCCTTCCAATGCCCTGTTTGCTTGCACGTGAAGCACTTGCCTTTCGACCTCTTCATGCTAGTCCGAGGTCCCTGTGATGCTGCTGCCTTCTTGAACCCTCCTTGTTTCTTCTTCTTCCTGCCTTTCGGCACAGAAGAAGAAACCCTTTGAGTCACTAAGGCCTGCGAGTTCTGACGAAAAAGGCCCTCTGCCGCCTGGAGTTCTCCTAGTAGTTCACCGAACGTATAATCCCTTTTGTTCATATTATAGTTAAGCTTGAATTGCTCAAAACTCCTAGGCAGAGACTGGAGTATAATATCGACCTAGGATTCCCTGTCGATTTGTGCTCCTAGTACCTCAATCTCATTGAGGTGAGCTATCATCTTTAGGACATGAACCCTCACGGGTGTCCCGTCGACCATAGTGGTCGTCATCAAACTCATCATCGTGGACTGCCTAGCAGCTCGACTTTGGTGTCCGAAGAGATCCTTGAGGTTCAGCATCATGTCATTAGCAGTGGGCATGGCCTGATGCTGATGTTGCAGTACATTCGACATAGATGCCAGAATGTAGCACCACGCCATCTCATCTGCCTTGACCCACTTCTTGTAACGCTCCCTAAACTCTTCACCAGAGTCCTCTCTAGGCCTTTCTGGACATTCCTCGAAGAGTACAAATTTGTACACTTCAGCAGTGAGGACAATGTCTAGGTTCCTCTTCCAGTCTATGTAGTTTGGGCCAGTAAGTTTATTTTCTTTAAGAATTATGTCTAGTGGGTTTAAAGGCCATTATGAAAAACCTGAGAATCACAACATACACTACTTTAGAAATCAAAAATAAATTGATTCCTTAAAACAATTAATTTTCAAAATCAACCAACATCTCAAACATCGAGAATTTGCATGTCACGTTAGTGTGGACGTATACAAACCCTACATTTGTTCGAGAAGGTTTTATCCATTAATCTTACTATCTTGTCAACCTAACTTTTTGACAAGTAAGACTAATAGTTGGTCAACTTCGACCCTACAAGTTATTAGCAGTGACTCCGTTGGGGAGGATACTAATAATTGTATCTAAGTGTTTACCATTGCACGACACTAAGAGAATTATTTAGGATTATGTGTCTTCCATTGGGGAAGTACACACGCTATTCAATAATCCTCTATAATCTTTTCTAATCTTGTGCTCCACAGAACAAGCCTATCCGTTGTGGAGGAAGGCACTCAGAGCTAATGCGCGGGCTTGTTCGCATCACATATCAGATTGCAATGGAGGTCATGGGACCCTTAAGACCCCTCTCCCACTTAGTAATTTATTTTGAGGAATTTTAACTTAGCACAACCACACAACCAAGCACATAACCAATTATATGAAAAATGCAGAGAATCCTAGATTTTCCAACTTTCATAGCCCTTGGTCTCTAATGCGCCTCCAGTCGTGTCGTCACTTCGTCCGCTCCTCCCTGCCTTTTGCGCAAGCTACCTTGAGCGATCTTCGAGCCGAAATGACTAGCTAATTATTTACATCATCGATCCTATACTCCACTGAGGAGTGTACACGAAAACTAGATCGAAAGTAAAATAAAAAGCTCGGCTAAACATGTGCCGTATTTAATTACAAAAATTAAATACCTAGCCTCGTCAACCCCGAGGATTAATTAATTACATTAAATTTGCACAACCATTCACACAAGCATTATTTGGCCATGAAGTTGGAATCTCGTGCATGCAACACAAAGTTAGCCTACACACATCCACGCATCATCCAACAAAATAAAATGTATAAAAATGCAAAAATTAACCAATCCCAAACACACAAAGCCGGAAACCTCATCTCTTATACCAATTGTTGGGTATGACTTGGCGGGTTTCCTAAGCGAATACTCGGTCGTACGAGAGACCTCTCCATGTCTACAGATTAAAAATTAATCCGAATGGAGACCCGTCTCCCTACGACCATCTCGTGTCGTATTGAACGATCCAAATTACAACTCGGCCAATTACCAAAATCGACCTTGCTCGACCATTCGACCGCAAAAAAGTCGACGAGTTGATCGCCGGCTTTTGTGTTTATGGTCGGAGTCCAGTTAATTAATTATTGACTATGATTCACAATCAAAATAATTAAATAACAAACATAAAATGACAAGGTTAGCAATCAAGGCACACAATCGACATATGGCTAATCAAGGAGCTTGGGGAAGAGATATACCTTCCCGATCACGTCGCGGTCTTCTACCTTATGTCCCTCCCTTCACGGACGTCGTGTGGGTGATGATCTACTACGAACCAAGATCACCAAGGCTTCTAACTGTGTTTTCCTTCTCACCGTGGCCGAAACAAGAAACCCTAGTCCCTAGGGTTTCCCTTGCGTCGGTAACCTCTATCCTCTTCCCTTGCGCCGCCGACCGCCGGAGTTGCTCCAAGGCCTCTAGACTGACTGCAGACCTCGAGAGGAAGGGGAAGGAGATGAAGAAGGAGAGAATTCTCCTTCATCCACTCCCAACCGACCGGAACTAGACTCCCACCTCCAACCATGAGGCGACGCCACAACCTTGCTTGCGCCGCTTCCCACCGGCTGTCGGCAGCCTCTCCACCCAAGTTGAGCACCACACAAGGTAGAGGAATCCTCTGCCTTGTCTTTGTGAATCCCTGCCGAAGTATCAAGGAGGGGGGAAGAAGAACCGAGGTGCAAATCTCCTCTTCTTCTTAGCGTCGGCCGAAACCTAGGGAGGATAGGTGAGAGAAGTGAGGCCTAGGGTGTTAACTCATGGATCAACCTGTTGAGGGAATCAACCCTTAAAAGATTGGAAGATCATGGTTTTGATGTGTGGGCGAATATGTTCAAAGTTAGAGTGTTATGTTGTATTTGATATGTGTGATTGAGTTTGCAGGACTTGGAGAATCACACATGGTGGATATATCGAGGGACGAGAGCCGAGGGAGGAGAGCTCCAAGGGCAAGCCGGGAAGTGGACTTCAAGGGCACACGTGAAGGGTGGCATGGAGGCAAGCCAAGGGAAGACTTGCGTGCGCATCCGAGGGATGATAGCCAGAGGAAGAGGACTTCAAGGGGCGAGCCAAAGGAGGAGACCTCAAGGCACACGTGAAGGAGAAGGTCCGGAGTGGCTGGAGCTGAGCTGTGAGGCAGGGCAGTCGACTGGCCCAGAGGCAGTCGACTGCCAAAACCCACAGAAAGTTCGCAGCCTCGGACCAGTCGACTGGTCGTTGGGTAGTCGACTGGTATACCCCCGAAACTAGCCGTTGGCTAGCAATTAATGCTAGGCCAGTCGATTGCCCCAGGGGCAGTCGACTGGTGCGGGCTGGACAGACTGCGAATCTATCCTGTTCACCTATAAAAGGAGCACGTTTTCTACGTGTACGGTACGGTTTCGTACAGTAACAATGTGCTGCCAAATTGTAGAGTGATTTTTTCTTCCTCCATCATATTTCTGCATCTGTAAAGCGGAAGATTTTGCTGTAAAGGTTTCTCCACCTCAAGGAGACTTTTTGATAGTGAAAAGTGGTGCTCACGGCATGGATCCTTGGACTAGTCACCCATCTGGGTGGATACCAAGTAACTGATAAGTGTTAGCATTGTTTATTTCTTTTACATATTATTTCCGCTGCGCTAACAACTCTGTAGAGATCGGAACGATCCGAAAAGTGCATTCACCCCCCCTCTGCACGCCTAGACGGTCCTTCAGTTGGTATCAGAGCCGGTGCATTTCGGAAGATCTAACAATCAACCGGAGCAACTCCAATGGCGTTTCAAGAGGGATACTCCACCGCACGACCACCATTCTTCGACGGCAACGACTTCGCGTACTGGAAAGGTAGGATGCAGTACTATCTCATGAATGATATTGAAACTTGGATAAGTGTTGCAGATGGCTTCGAGGCGCCCGTCGATGAAAGAGGAGATCCAACACCTATGAGAACATGGTCTAAGGAGGTGATGAAGAGGGCGCAATCTAATTCCAAGGCCACCACCACACTGCAATGCGGGCTCTCAAAGGAGCAACTGAACAAGGTGGGGCCTTTCAAGAGCGCCAAAGAACTATGGGACAAATTAGTTGAACTGAACGAGGGGTCAAACGAGTCCAGAAGAGCAAAGAAGGACTTGTTGGTGGCCCAACTGCAATCCCTCTCCATGAAGAGCAACGAGACCGTTAGTCAGCTGCATGGAAGGGTAAAGGAAGTGATCAATGAGCTCCATGTAATTGGAGAGAAAATCAAAAACCGGGACATCGTCAGGTATGTCTTACAAGCCTTCCCGAGAACCACCCTGTGGGCATCCATGGTTGATGCTTACAAGGTATCAAGGGACTTATCTTTAGTCAAATTAGACGATTTGTTTTGTGAATTTGAACTGCACAAGCAAGCTAACATTTCGGCAAAAGAGAAAGGTATTGCTTTTGTTGCAGAAAAGAAGAAGAGGAGGAAGGAAGAGAAGAAGAAGGTGATCTACTCATCGTTATCGGACTCAGAGGAGTCAAGCGCCTCTATGGACAGTGACCAAGAGGCCTTTATGGTAAGAAAATTTCGTAAAGCATTTAAAAGTTGTTCTAACAAGTCATACGCTAGGAAAGGGGCCAAAGGTAAGGGTAAGGCCAAGGACATCATATGCTACAACTAACACCAAGAAGGACATATGAAGAACGAATGCCCCCAGCTGAAGAAGAGGGATGACAAGAAAGAAGAAAAGAAGAAGACTGACAAGAAGAGATCAAAGGGAAAGGAGAAGAGTGCCACGAATCTCAAGGCGACGTGGGACGATCCCTCATCCTCAGAGGAAGAAGAAGAGCAAGTATCCCACTTCGCTCTTATGGCACAAGATGACTCAGACTCATCAGACGATGAACGAAGCTCAAGCAGTGAAGATGAGAGCTCCTCCACTTCATCATCAGAGTTAGAAGCATCGGTAAGTGAGGTATACCACTTACCCTCCTCTACATTAGTGAAAATAATTTCTAGCACGAACATGGACTTGGCTAAGGCTAGAGGTAAAGTTAAGGATCTTAAGGAACAAATTGTCATGCTTAGAGTAGAAGCTATTAAACTTAAAAATTTGCATGCTAGCTCTACCTCTTCACATGTTTCACACCTTGAAAATGAAAATAAGGAATTAAGGAAACAGGTAGATGACCTCACAAAGGCCCTTAGGAAATTCCAAGTAGGATCTAGTAACTTAGATATGATCATAAACAACCAAAGGGCTGTATATAACAAGGCCGGGTTAGGATATAGGCCTAAGACCAAGGAGGTAGCCTTTGTTTCACTCACCGGTAGGATGGGTGCATCTAGGAGATTAGGGGCTAAGGGAACCACAAAGAAGACATGAGTACCTAAGAAATTTTTTAATGATGCTTATGTATCAAAAATATGGGTACCAAAAAAGTATGTTTTCCATGTTGTCTAGGTAAAGGTGAAGGAGGCCCCAACCTTGTGGATAGTAGATAGTGGATGCTCAAGACACATGACCGGAGATGTGAGCAAATTCACCACTATTAGCTACCTAAGAGAAGGGACATTCTCCTTTGGGAATAGTGGAAAGTTGAGGATCATTGGTAGGGGCACAATTGAGGTATCTTCCACTATTTCAATTCATAAGGTACTTTTAATCAAAGATATGAAGTTTAATTTATTAAGTGTGAGTCAACTATGTGATGCCGGTTTTAGAGTAGAATTTCATGCTAAGAAATGTGTAATAAGGCAAAATGATTCAAACACTATCATATTAGAAGGGTTTAGAGAAGCAAACATATATTATCTTAATCTATCTTATACTACTAACAATGTTGTTAAGTGTCTCATGTCTAAAGAAGAAGAAGGGTAGTTGTGGCACCGGAGACTTGGGCATGTCAACATGAGGGGCATTGCAAGGGTGGCCAAGGAAGAGTTGGTGAAGGGGCTCCCAATGATCAAGTACGAGAAGAACAAGTTGTGTGATGCATGCCAAGAGGGTAAGCAATCAAAAGCATCACACAAAGGTAAAACTCTAATCACCACTTCCTTACCTTTAGAACTTTTGCATATAGACTTGTTTGATTGCCATAGTACCCCCTCACTTGTAGGGAGTAAGTATTGCCTAGTAATAGTAGATGACTTCTCTAGGTTTACATGGGTCTATTTCTTGAAACATAAGGATGATACCCTAGAGATCTTCATAGGCTTTAGTAAGAGGGTAGAAAATGAAAAGAACATCAAAATAAACCGAATTAGGAGTGACCATGATGGGGAGTTCCAAAATGCTAGTTTCACACAATTTTGTGTTGAAAATGGGTACAAGCATGAGTTTTCATGCCCAAGGACTCCTCAACAAAATGGGATAGTTGAGAGGAAAAATCGAGCCCTACAAGAAGCTGCTAGGACTATGCTTAATGCATACTCTCTTCCTAGCTACTTTTGGGCCGAAGCGATTAACACCACTTGCTACATCCAAAACCGGGTGTTGGTACATTGGTTTTTAGGAAAAAAACCCTTTGAACTTTGGAATGGAAGGGTACCCCAAGTCCACTATTTTAGGGTCTTTAGATGTAAAGTTTACATTTTAAACACCAAAGATGACCTAAGAAAATTCGAGTCAAAAGCCGATGAAGGAATCTTAGTAGGGTATTCATTGATTAGTAGGGGTTATAGAGTGTACAACAAGAGGACAAAAGTGATTGAGGAGTCCTCAAATGTCAAATTTGATGAAACCACTAGTACTTACCCTAGAAAGGCTTCTATTGATAAGGATATAGAAGAGGTCCAACCCCTTGCCCAAAGAATCCAGGACCTACATTTGGAGGGCAATGATCAAGGGGGAGTAAGAAACACAGTAGAGGATGAGGAAGAAGGAGTAAATGAACCTACAACCTCTAGGCCCTTGAGACATCACCATGATCATCCTATTGACCAAATTGTGGGTGATGTTACTCAAGGAGTAAGGACTAGGTCCTACTTTAGGGATCAAACTAGTCAAATAGCTTTAATCTCCCAATTAGAACCCAAGACCATTGATGAAGCATTGGGAGATGTTGATTGGGTTTTGGCCATGCAAGAAGAGCTAAACCAATTTGAGAGGAGTGACGTTTGGGAGTTAGTTCCTAGGCCCACTGACTGTACCATTGTAACCACAAGATGGGTCTTTAGGAATAAATTAGATGACCAAGGTAAAATCACTAGGAACAAGACTAGATTGGTACCTAGGGGCTTCAACCAAGTTGAAGGATTAGATTATGATGAGACCTATGCCCCCGTAGCTAGGCTAGAATCAATTAGAATTCTACTAGTCTATGCCGCTCACATGGGTTTCACACTCCACCAAATGGATGTGAAGTCGGCATTCCTTAATGGGATCATTAAGGAAGAGGTTTATGTAGAACAACCCCCTGGGTTTGAGGACCCTAACTTTCCAAGACACGTATTCAAATTAAGAAAAGCCTTATATGGATTGAAACAAGCTCCCCGAGCTTGGTATGAAAGGCTTTCCTCATTTCTAGTGTCTAAGGGGTTTAGGAGAGGAACAATTGACCCTACATTGCTCCTAAAATCTAAGGATAAGGACATATTTATTGCCCAAGTCTATGTAGACGATATCATCTTTGGGTCAACAAATAATGACTTCCTACAAGAATTCATCAAGTGTATGGAAGATGAATTTGAGATGAGTCTTGTAGGAGAGTTAACCTTTTTCTTAGGCCTTCAAGTTAAACAAACTAATGAAGGTACACATGTCTTTCAAACCAAATATGCTAAGGAGATGTTGAAGAAATTTGGTTTAGACAATGCTAAGGTAGTATCTACACCCATAGGAACCAATGTGAAAATGGATAGTGTCATTGAAGGGAAAATGGTAGACTCCAAACAATATAGGAGCATGATTGGTAGCCTCCTATACCTAACCGCTAGTAGACCCGACATACTTTTTGCGGTAGGTATGTGTGCAAGGTACCAATCTTGTGCCAAAGAGTCCCATTTTGTTGTAGTCAAGAGGATCTTAAGGTATGTGAAAGGGACCCTCAATGTCGGACTTTTGTATCCTAGAACGTCTAATGTTGATCTATTTGGATACACCGACTCGGACTATGCAGGATGTAAGCTAGATAGGAAGAGTACAAGTGGAGGGTGTCAATTCCTTGGGTCTTCCATAGTTAGTTGGAGTAGTAGGAAACAATCATGCGTTGCCCTATCAACAACGGAAGCCAAATATGTGGCATTGGGTGGGTGTGTTTCCCAACTCCTTTGGATCATGCACACCTTAGAGGATTATGAGCTACATTACACCAAGGTCAAAGTCTTGTGTGATAATGTAAGCACAATCAATTTAACCAAAAATCCGATTCACCATTCTAGGACAAAACACATTGAAGTGAAACATCACTTCATTAGAGACCATGTGGCAAGGGGAGACATAGAACTACACTATATTGAATCAAAGTCGAACCTAGCCGACATATTTACCAAGCCTCTTCCTGAATCAGAGTTTACATCCTTAAGAAGAGGACTTGGAATGTGTTTTGTGGAAGTATAGGATGAACTTGGAGACATTAGCTTTAAATAAGAGTGCTTGATCCATTAGGGTGATACATTTGGATCACTTGTGCTTGTGGCACATTGTTGAACCATTGAGAGTATTAAAATATGAAAACTAGACCAACTATAGGGAAGACAATTGTTTAATCAATGGACACTTTGCCCAAAGATTATAGTTGGACATTTTAAACCTTTGAAAACTATTTCATGCTTTACATGCTTTGTCATGCCTTTGAGAGTTATATGATTGCAAAATTGGTTTCAAAGTTTGATACAAAATGTAGTGTTTTCAAAACTTTTAGATTTTTATCAAAAGTCATACATGGTTGAAATTTTATATGGTTTAATATTTTTCCCTGATAGAGTATACCATTTCAAACATGTATGCAAAATTTTACAATTTTTTAAATTTTCTAGAATTTTCTGGGAGTTTCTGAAATTCGGTAGAAAACCTGAAAAATCAGACTGATTGCGTATCAGTTGACTGGCACGCCTATTTTTCAGCCACCGTGAGAAATTTCAGAAATTGAAAATTCTTTCATTTGATACCATGGGTTTTGGTTGCTTGAGGCAATCATTTTGATGGTGTCAAAGGGGGAGAATGGATGGTTTAAGTTAGAATTTTGACTTAAAATGGATGATTTTAGGTATTTTTGTCCAACTTAGACCTTGAAAGGCTAAAATTTGGGGGAAGACATGGATTAAGGGGGAGGTACCTCTTAGGTTCTGATATGTCTTATATTTATTACTGTGGTTAAGTGGAACTTAACTTGAATTGTGACTAGAATTAAAAATGGGGAAGACATAGGTTAAGGGGGAGGTTACCTCTTAGGGTTACTATGTCTCATGATTTTTCAATTGCTATGTGTTGCTATTGCTATTGTGGTTGTTGTTTATCTCTAACTTAAACATATTACCACACATCAAAAAGGGGGAGATTGTTGAGGCAATCGGCCCTTAAATGATTGGAAGATCATGGTTTTGATGTGTAGGTGAATATGTTCAAAGTTAGAGTGTTATGTTGTATTTGATATGTGTGATTGAGTTTGCAGGACTTGGAGAATCACACATGGTGGACATATCCGAGGGACGAGAGCCGAGGGAGGAGAGCTCCAAGGGCAAGCTGGGAAGTGGACTTCAAGGGCACACGTGAAGGGTGGCATGGAGGCAAGCCAAGGGAAGACTTGCGTGCGCATCCGAGGGACGATAGCCAGAGGAAGAGGACTTCAAGGGGCGAGCCAAAGGAGCAGACCTGAAGGCACACACGAAGGAGATGGTCCGGAGTGGCTGGAGCAGAGCTGTGAGGCAGGGCAGTCAACTGGCCCAGAGGCAGTCGACTGCCAAAACCCACAGAATATTCGCAGCCTCGGACCAGTCGACTGGCCGTTGGGCAGTCGACTGGTATACCCCCGAAACTAGCCGTTGGCTAGCAATTAATGCTAGGCCAGTCGACTGCCCCAGGGTCAGTCGACTGATGCGGGCTGGACAGACTGTGAATCTGTCCTGTTCACCTATAAAAGGAGCACGTTTTCTACGTGTACGGTATGGTTCTGTACAGTAACGAAGTGCTGCCAAATTGTTGAGTGATTTTTGCTTCCTCCATCATATTTCTACATCTGTAAAGAGGAAGATTTTGCTGTAAAGGTTTCTCCACCTCAAGGAGACTTTTTGATAGTGAAAAGTGGTGCTCGCGGCGTGGATCCTTGGACTAGTCACCCATCTGGGTGGATACTAAGTAACTGATAAGTGTTAGCATTGTTTATTTCTTTTACATATTATTTCCGCTACGCTAACAACTCTGTAGAGATCGGAATGATCCGAAAAAGTGCATTCACCCCCCCTCTGCACGCCTAGACGATCCTTCACAACCTTGGTTTCATGATCTCCTTGGGTATTTATAGGGCTAAGGTAGGGACCAAGAGGAGGAGTTGGATCTTAGCCCACCAATGGATCTAAACCCGATCCATTAATTTAGATCCATTCCACTAAAGGATCTTAATTGAACTTCCTCACCAACCCCTATATTTTCATATGGGGTCCACATATCACGAGTCGTCCATCCCCCCGTGTTTAAGATCTCAAATGCCCATTAATTAATTTAAATTACTGACAATTCAAATTAATTAACCTCTGGATCCTTGACTAGTACTGCTCGACCGTATCATCATACAGAATCAAATCTACCTCCAGTGATTAGCATGATGAACCTTTCGAGCTCATCAATGGGGCATCATCAACCCGACTCACTAGGACACGGATTCCGTCAATAATCAACAGCACATCATATTATTAATATTATCTCTCATCTTATTGGGCCTATCGATCTAACAGAATAGATCTCGCCCATTGGTAAATCAAAGAAATAATAGTTAATAATATATGCCCGTTATTATATCGGGATTAAGGGATTGTACTCCATAATATAATCTTGAGGTCCTATCCAATTATTGAGTCAGTACAAATTGGATAACCTCGGGTTTTGGTCCTGCTCAATGTACTCAAAGCACACTAGTGTAATTCTATGGTCAAGACCAACCACACCTAATTACACTACAACTATCCCGATGGGTTGTTCAATTTCATCTCGGTTGTGGGCCTCTATTTATACTAAGCAAGGAACTGATAACATGATCTTCCGTGTGACACCACACACCATATTATCTACAATGCAAAGTAATTCGACTTCATGCATGTACTAATGTAAATAGGCACCTAGTGTAGTTGTGATTCTCTTTTTAAAATGAAGATGTTCATATAAAGAAATTCATGTCTATCAGTATACACATCTTACAAGAAGACCACTCGGCTGCTGTGTATGGAGAAGGCCAATCGGCCGCCGGCTGCTGTGCGTAGAGGGGAAGACCTAGGGCACCGGCTGTGGACTGTGGAGGAGTTGCTCTCCAAGGAGCAAAGTCGCTTGCAACTTTGTCTTGAAGCAGCTCACAGTTCGGGCGCCGACGATGAAGGAGAGGATTAGTAGGGTTTGTGTTCGGATTATCTTCTTCCTTGGAGTGGCTGACGTCATCCCTTTGGTTTTTTTTACGGCATCCCTTTGGTTAGGGATTGGTTGGTGCAAGGAGAAGGGATCGACTTGGTAACCATGGTTCTTGGTAGATCGTCACCCACACGACGTCCAAGAGGGGAGGGTCATATGGTAGAAGATCGTAAGGTAATGGAAGATATATTCTCTTCCTTGGCATCTTATTTCGTCCCATTATTTTATGTGTAATTAATTAATTATTGTGGTTGTGATTATTTGTTAATCATGATGATAATTAATTAATTGGACCTTGATTATAAACAAAAACTGGTGATTCACTCATCATCTTTTCCGCGGTCGTTTGGTTCGGAGAATTACAAGGCATGATCTTTGTGATTGGCCAAGTTGTAATTCGTACCGAACGATACGAGGACGAGATGGTCATTGGGAGATGGGTCTCCATTTGGATTAAATTTTTAATCCGTAGACATGGAGAGGTCTCTCAAGGACGACCAAGTATTCGCTAGGGAAACCCGCCAAGCCATACCAATCAGACCCAGCTTCACTTACCAGGATTTTGGTCACCTAGCTTCCCTTGCTAGGACTCGACTTCACTCACCAGGATTTAGTTCACCTAGCTTCACTCACTATGATTTCTTCAACCTAGCTTCCCTTTCTAGGACCCGGCTTCACTCACCAGGGGTTTTTCAATCAGAATCACTTCTTTGCTAGTCATCATAATCCTGACTAGACTTCCTCAATCTGTAGATAAATATGATCCAAACCTCAAGTCTGGTTTGGTTTAATCCCTTGGTCAAACTGACCAACCTTGGATTTTATTGTTTCTGCCAAACATCAGATCCTGTTTGGCTTAATCCTTTGTCATGCTGATCAAATCTGGGTTTACCCTACCAATCATAAGGTCCTGTTTGGTTTAACCCTTGATCACTTTGACTACCCTTATTTTGTCTGACATGTGTAATGACACTAACTTTAGTATATTGTCAAACATCGAAACACTGGAGGATGACTATTTATCACTGATGCATTTTACATCAACAATCTTCCCCTTTTTGATATTTGACAATACTCTTAAGTTAGGTTAGGTTTATGGGTTCTAGATTTAATACTTGGGAGAAATCGAAAAAATCTAACTTAGGCTCTCTCCCCCTTTTTTTGTTTTTACCCTAACTTAACTTTTTCTAACATAAGCACTCTCCCCCTTTGTCACACATCAAAAATTGAAAGGAATTAAACAAAAGAGAAAGATTTACATCAACAATATAAAAATTAACTTCCCTATGTCTGACACATCCTAGGAATCTTGTTGACCACAAGAAAATTCCTATGTGTCTTAGGGATTTTCCACAAATATTTTCAATGCATTTATTTTTTTTAAAAAATATAAACTTTCTTGATTTGGTTTCTTTTGCAGTCTGACACAATCCTAGGAAACCTTATTAACTACAAGGAAAATTTTCCCAAGTGTCTTGGCAATTTTTCCAAATTCAAGTAAAAACTATTTTCATGAATATTCCAAAATTTAAAGATTTTCGAAATATAGTATTTTCAAACATATTTAAAGGCCAAAAAGATTTTCAACATGAGTTTTGAAAATAGAATATTATGTTTTCAAATGATTTTGAAAAGATAGTGTATGAAAACATAATAATTTTGAATATTTTAATAGTTCTTTTAATTTGACCTCCCCCTAAACTTGACACAGTCCTAGGAAGCTTATTGCCTACAAGTGATCTTCCTCTGAGTCTTATGGTTTGATTCAAATGAAAAGAATTAAAAATTTCAATTAATCAGTAATAATAGAGATAAATTAAGTTTATTTGATTAGGACTCCCCCTAAACCTGACACAATCTTAGAAATTCTTATAAATCATTAAGAAAATTTCCTATGTGTCTTTAGAGTTTATCCAAATCATCAGAGTAATTAAGATAATTTTTGAAAAATATTTTTGGGTAGAGTATGATAATTTTCAAAGAAGTAATTTTCGAAAAATACTATGAAATGACATAATAATTTTTTGAAAAATATTTTTTGAAACGCATTTTGAAATAATAATTTTAGAAAAATATTTTTCGAAAAAAATTTGAAATGATGATGATTTTTAAAGCACAAAGTATTTTGAAAAGATATAAATTTTTAAAAAGAGTGAATTTTTGAAAAATAGTTTTTTGAAAATAAGAATTCGATAAAAAAAATAAAAACTCTCCTTGAACCTGACACCTTCTAGCTACCTGATAACTTTCATTTTGTTGATTAAATTAGGCCCTTAAATCCATGTTTTAATCCACTTTCATATGCTTATGTTTGCATTTATATTAGGTTTCATGGATTGTCTCCATTTTAGCTTAAAATTCAATTCTTTCTATATTAAAGATGTTTTGGCACTAAAATTGAATATCATTTTGTAGGTTTCAAATGATCATGGACCTGGATCAGTTTGGGTCAAACTTGAGCCAGAATTGGACCCGGATCAAAGGGATCAAGCATCGGATTAATATGGGTCGTCCATTTAAGAGAATGGTTAGATCTAAGCTATCTGCCAACTTCTGGTTGATCCAAGCTCAAGATAGACTTAATCAAGTTCATGGATCAAGATCTGAAAGTTTGGGCCAGATCAGAGTTAATTCAGCCGTTGGATAAGCATTAGAGGATCTAGGCCATCCATTCAAGAGAAGGGAGGATCTGAGCCATCCGCCACAGATCTGATTGATCCGAGCTAAGGAGCAGTAGATCAGAGCCCTTGATCAAGATCTAGAAGGTTTGGCTCAGATCTAACTTGATCTGACCGTTGGATTTAATCAGAACAATCTCAGCCGTCGAAATTCAAAAACATCAGTTAAAATAGAATTCCCCTCTGAAGGTCGGGGTCGTTGCTTCTTCGCCAATCTGTTTTCGTTGTTCGTCATCTGTTCTTGCGATTTCCTTCAAGTTTGCTTCTTCGACCTCGCGACCACATTGAATCCGAGTTTGGTTCGAGTTCCAGAGCGTCGAAATCGCGTCTCTGAGAGATTCTCTGTTCAATTTGTTGCTGACAAGAACGAGGTGAGGGTTTCACTAGTTCTGCCATTTTTCTGATTGATCCACACTGGTTTTCCATCCTTCACCAATCGGCGAAATTCAGAAGGGTTTTCTGAGTTGATTTGATTGTTCCTGAGCCATAACCGCAATCCCACAACGCAAGTATGAGAAAATCGGAAGAGTGTATCAGTTGAAGGAAAATCTGAGCTGAGGTTCTCGCAGAGGTTAAAGATCTGTCTATTTGTTGAGCTAGGGGGTTCTTAGCCAATTCTTGTGTGCCAGCAAGAAGAATTCAAGCCAGAGGAAGGGTTTGATGTCTAGATTTTGTAAATTTCAGTTTTTGAATTCTGTTCTTCCGTAATTTCATTTTGAATCAGTTGCGTTCAGCTTCTGATCGGTCCGCTCGACCGATCCAGGTAGCACCTGATCGGACACCAGTCCGATCAGGCTTGTATCTGATCGGTCAGCTGACCGATTAGGGAGTTTTCTACACAAACATACTCTGCTTCAATATTCAGCTTGACTCAATTCTTTGTTTCCAAAGTTAGATACAGTTTTAGTTTCATCACTGCAATAGATATCAGTTTTAGATTTAA
>JAGFNQ010002088.1:0-119579 GCA_024364735.1 Boesenbergia rotunda | reverse complement strand
GATCAAGGGTTAAGCCAAATAGGACCTGATGTTTGGTAGGGTAAAACCAGGATTGATTAGTTTGACAAAGGGTTAGCCAAACAGGACCTGATGTTTAGCAGAGTGAATAGTACCCAAGGTTGGTCAGTTTGACCAAGGGATAAGCCAAACTAGACTTGATGTTTGGCAGAGTGACTAAACCCATATCTGATCAGATAGACCAAGGACTGAGCCAAACAGGACTTGATGTTTAGCAGAGAGAAGTCTAGTCAGGATTAAGATGACTAGCAAAGAAATCCTTATCGATGAACGAAATTCTGGTGAGTGAAGCTGGGTCCTAGTGAGTGAAGCTAGTAGAACGAAATCTTGGTGAGTGAAGCTGGATCATAGTGAGTGAAGCTAGGTGGACGAAATCCTGGTGAGTGAAGCTGGGTCCTAGTGAGTGAAGTTAGGTGGACGAAGTCTTGGTGACTGAAGCTGGGCACAAAGGCCGAGGGTAGGGCACGAAGTTCTGGCCGAGGGTTGGACACCTTAAGTCCTAGTTCGAGGAAATGGGCATGAAGTCCTGGTCGTGGATTGGGCACGAAGTCCTGGCCTAGGGTTAGGCACCGAAGTCTAGGTTTGAGGAATTGGGCACAAAGTCCTGGTCGAGGATCAGGCAAAATACTTAGCCGAGCGAGGTCTACGGACAGAAGTAGAGACGGGTCGAGGATCAGACGTCTTGAGATCCGAGAGTCTCGGAGGCCGAGAAAAAGTCCAACTGGAGGTCCGAATTGTTAAGGATAACATCTCCAGAGTGGAGTAGGTGAGGACGCATTCCCTGGGAAAGGGAAAAGTAGGTGTCAGTTCGATCTAGGATTTCATTTGAAATCTAAAGTCAGAACCAGACAGTTCTGGCTGTCAATCATTAAGACTTAGGATTATTTGTTTGTCATACAGGAACCTGAAATTGGAGCCATGATAGGAGAGCAAACGCAAGAAAACAAGGTCCTGGGAATGGGCTTCCTGGGTGCCCGGATCAACCTAGGCTCCCTATGTGGAGGGCACCCTCAAGTGGTTGATGTTAGTAGGAGCCCTAGAGCCAATTATGTGATGATTGACTAGGGACATTTTGTATCATTAATAAAGACATGGTTATTATACTTATTTTGTATTTGTGCCAAATAACTAAGTATAATAATGTCCTTGGGTAGTAGGTTCTTATCTATATTATATCGATTGGTTGAATCGATAATGAGACGATGTAGAGAACACTACTCTAAACCATTCCTAGTCAAGTATTAATATTCAAGGACAATATTGATGCATGGAGACTAGCATGTAGGTGAAGTGATGACTTGAGCTCACAAGTCATGGATATGTGATATCAAGTTGACACATGGGTATACATTGGAGAATGTGTACTGAATTGACCCATCATGAGAAAGTTTCATAGATTGTTATATAAGTGTCATAAACTCTCTCATGTGACTATTAGTATGAATAGTCCTTAGACCTGAAGTCACTACGGTTCCCTACATAAGGAGTTATGTACTTTGGTATCGTCAAACGTCACCCGTAATAGGGTGTACTATAAAGGCAATCACTGGGTATGTAATGAATTATGCGGAGGGATGTGAGTGATGTAGATGGGATCTATCTCTCCCATATGACGGGAGTGATATCTGTGGGCCCCTTGATCGAGTAGGACTACTAAAACGCATGACCATGCTCAAATGAGTCAATATGAGATATTGAGCTCATTTGTTTGAGTGAGTCTACTCAGGGATCAAGAAACACAAGATTGATTGAGGATGACACGATCTATGCCTCATTGATCAATCTAGATATCAAGGATAGAAGGACAAGGTCATATATTATCATAGTCACGGAGGTTTAGTCGGATCTCGAATTTTCTTGTTACTTGGATAGCAATGATGCATTGCTAGATGCCGCTCATTGCTTATGTGTCTAAAGTGTTTAGGCGCATTGCCAACGTCACGAGAACCTATTGGGTCATTCACTAAGGACATGATGCTTTGGGAGATCTAAGCCCTAGTTGGGATCTCGGGAGATCTGATCGGGGGCCCTAGTTCGGAACTCGGGAGTTCGGGTCGGGAGCTCGGCACTCGGCAGACTGAGCTGGGAGCTTAGCAGACTGAGTCTGGAGCTCGACACTCGGCAGACTAAGGTGGGAGCTCGGTGGACTGAGTCAGGAGCTCGGCACTCGGCAGACTGAGCTGGGAGCTCGACAGACTGGGTCAGGAGCTCGACACTCGGTAGACTGGGCTGGGAGCTCGGCTGACTGGGTCAGGAGCTCGGCACTCGGCAGACTGGGTCAGGAGCTCGGCACTCGGCAGACTTAGTCAGGAGCTCGGGTACTTGGTCAGGAGACTTGGTCGGAAGCCCGAGAGGCCCGGTCGGAATAGCATGGAAATTCATTAAAGTGTTTAATGAAAGAAGGAGAAAAGTCTCTCTTCATTGGATGAAGAGAAGGTGAAGAGTCACATGAAAAGATGTGCTCTTTATTGACTTTAATGAAGGGAAGTCAAAGAGACAAAAGACTATTCATATTCATGGGATGAATATAAAAGAGGTCTAGTCATTTTGAAAGGAGGGGGTGTGTGCTTTTCCTTATTCCCTTCCTCTCTTCTTCCTCTCCTCCCTCTTGGCCGAAACCCTTGTCAGTTCTTGGTGGTCTTGTGAACTACCTCAAGTTGCTAGCACAACTAAGGTAGTTCTCCCGAAGTTGAGAGATTGTGTCCGTGTGGATACGAATAGAGGCACGGACACTTGAAGGTGCAAGAGATCCGGCGCATCTTGGACGAGCGGGATAAGCAAAGGGCACGCTCTAAAGGTATACACTGCAGATACATCTATTAGATAGATGAACTTCGTATGAGTTTTCTTTCGCATTGATCGCTCGAGGGTTCTTGTTTCCGCTGTGTTTTTATGTTTTTGTGCTGGGAGAACTGATGGGTCTCGAATAGATGTCACAAGTGAGTCTCAAATTTAGAATTTATAACTGAAAACCCTTGCTAGCAAGATTAAATGTAGAATAGGGGCCTCAGGTCGTATTTTTCCAAGGACTAGTTGTGAATGTTTGAATCAAGCTTGAAAGTTATTTGTCGTCAAAGGATTTGGGTTTTCGAGATAAAATGAGGGTTTTGTTTTGCAAGTAAGAACGAAGTAAAATTTGAAATGGAATTGACTTAACTAAGTAGTGTTAAACTAGGTATTGCAAGAATTGAACTTAAACACTAGGAAAATTGAACAAGAGAATTTGAACTCGAAAATATAAAACTGATATCTATTGCAGAGATGAAACTAAAACTGTATCTAAATTCGGAAATAAAGAATTGAGTCAAGCTAATTACTGTAACAGAGTATGTTTGTGCAGGAAATTTCCTGATCGGTCGGCTGACCGATCAGATTCATGCCTGATCAGACTGGTGTCCGATCAGGTGCTGCCTGGATCGGTCTGAGTGACCGATCAGTGGCTGAAACGCAGACTGAAACACTACTGAAACAATGCAGAATTGTTTACAGAAACGAAATCTACTATCTAGGAACACCAGTTCAAGTTCTTCACCGAGATTTCTCCTTGCCGTCACACAAGGATCGAGCTCGGAACTCCCTTTCTCGAGAATCGATCAAGATTCAGCTGCCGTGACAGAGTTGCGAAGCTTAGACGCGAAATCTGAACTCCTTCCGATCCTTCCTTCAGCAATGATTTGGATGGCGGGTGGTAGCTCAGGGAACCTCGAACCAACTCAGAGAACCCCTCTGATCTGGCCCGATTGTTGGAGAAGTGGAATCGAGTGAAGACTAGTTGGATGAAGCTAGCTCACGGTGAAACCCTTGCCGGAGCTTTCAGATACGTAGGGATTGCTAACCTCTTGCAGAAACTGAGCTTGATGAATCGAAAACTGAAGATGATCTTGATCTGGGTGGTCACCTCCGATCGGAATTGGAAATGAAGAAGAACAGAAGCTTGGAGACGCGATCAGGTGACGATGACGAGCGGAAGAGGGAATTCTTGATTTAACTGAGCATTTTGATTTTCGACGGCTGAGATCTTTTCCATGCCATCCAACGGTCAGATCAAGTCAGACTTGAGCCAAACCTTCCAGATCTTGATCAAGGGCTCTGATCTACTGCTCCTTAGCTCGAATCAATCAGATCTGTGGCGGATGGCTCAGATCCTCCCTTCTCTTGAATGGACGGCCTAGATCCTCTAGTGCTTGATCCAACGGCTGAATTAACTCTGATCTGGCCCAAACTTTCAGATCTTGATCCATGAACTTGATTAAGTCTATCTTGATCTTGGATCGACCAGAAGTTGGCGGATGGCTTAGATCTAACTGTTCTCTTGAATGGACGTCCCATGTTAATTCGATGATTGATCCCTTTGATCCGGGTCCAATTCTGACTCAAATTTGACCCAATCTGATCCAGGTCCATGATCATTTGAAACCTACAAAATGATATTCAATTTTAGTGCCAAAATATCTTAAATATAAAAAGAATTGAATTTT
The DNA here is from genome assembly GCA_024364735.1 of Boesenbergia rotunda. Taxonomy (NCBI): domain Eukaryota; kingdom Viridiplantae; phylum Streptophyta; class Magnoliopsida; order Zingiberales; family Zingiberaceae; genus Boesenbergia; species Boesenbergia rotunda. The sequence continues at coordinate 115,083 of JAGFNQ010002088.1, read as the reverse complement.
ATGCTAAAATGGAGGCAATCCATGAAACCTAATATAAATGCAACTTAAGCATATGAAAGTGGATCAAAACATGGATTTGAGGGCCTAGTTTAATCAACAATATGAATGTTATCAACTCCCCCACACTTATTCTTGGGCGTCTCACACAAGCTACTAGTAAACTAATGATATATCCCCCCTAGATTATTCTCAATCATAGTAAGAATTAATTGAAAAGAAATTGCCTAGGGTTGTCAATTCTCAAAAATCTAAGTTCAATAGATTAGTATCTTGTCCTTAAATCAACAACTTAGCATACTTCCTCCTTCATGACTCATTGAGATGACTTAACACACAAAACCTTCCAAAGGGATTTTTAGTGGCTCTCTTCCTAAGTTCTACATTTCAATGAAAGTGGAGCTCACTCAAACACAACATGTTTCTTGAACTACCATAACTTTACTTATTATCTATTCTCCACCATCATTCTTGACTTAGATCCACATCTACAAAGGTTTATTAGAAAAAATTTAAGAAATATGAAATGAATAGAATGAAAGAGGAGTTCCCTGAATTTTGATACCAAAGACTCATGATAAAGAAAATTGAAAAATATGATAAGATAAGAAAAGGAATATGATAAAGAAATATAGCATGAAGAAGAAATATGGACAAGTAAGGAGAAATAGAAGACTTGGATACTCAAAATTATTTCTAATGCACTTTGCCCTCTTGTATAGTCCTCTCAATGGTGTCAAAGCTAAAGTGGGTAGGTATCAGTTGATTCGGATGAGGAACTTTACTGAATTCTGTATTCTATAATGTGCCAGCTCCACTGATCAGTCCAGAGACCAATCAGCCTTTGCCTGTTCGGACTGAAGATCGGTCTGGCTTCCCTTCTGCTTGGACTGGACAGCTACTGATCGGTCAAGAGACCAATCAGGAACCTCCCTGATCGGACAGGTGACCGATCAGGGATTGATCAATAACTGAAAACTGAGCTGTCTGAACTGATTTCTGCCGAGATCTTCAATCAATACTACATTTGAAATCAATCTAACTCCTTGTTCTCATCTTCACATTCAGAAAACTCATCCAACGGTTGAACCTTCATGTTTTCCTTTGTCTTCTCTTCTTTTTCTTTTCTGATTTCACTTGTTTAGCTGCTTGTTGTGTTTTTTTTCCTTCTGATTTCTCTTTTTTTTCTACAACTCAGATATTCCGTAAATTCACAACCTCACAACTTACAGCCTTCAAGATACTAGAGAGTTAAATGCTCCATTTGGTACTCTTAAAGCGTTGAAACACCACACTCAAACTCAATTGTAACCTTCTTGTGTAACTTTCTCTTTTCCCTTTGGAATTTCCCTGTTAGAGCTTGCAATGCCAAATCATATTCAAGAATCCAAAAATTACACATGTAACTTTCACTCTCCAATTCTTGCAACCCACTCTTGATACACCTCTCCATCAACTTGGCACACTTCTTTTTCTTTTCTTCTCTTCTTTTCTTCTATTTTTTTTCGTTGCTTCCCTCAACTTCATTACCATCTTAAAGTCGATCTAAACCAGTTCCACTATGATTCAACAAAAAGAAACTTCCAATTTTTTTCCAAATTATCACTTCTTACCACACTTTCTTTCAAAGCTCTAGCCACCTCCCCCACACTTAAACTTTTGTCCGTCTCGGGCAAAGTATCATCAAGAAAGATCCCAAGTAACAAAGTCCATGGAGAGAAATAGTTATGAGCAGAAAAAATAGAGAAGAAAAATAGAATAGAAAGAAGATCAACAAGCAATGTTGCAAGAGTTTATATGAAAAAGGGACACTAAATGATTCACCTCTATAAATGTGGTCCAATCATAGAAATATGATTTTGAAAGAACCTAAGTAAGTTCTAGAGTACAATCACATGTGTGTATCTCAAAAATATGGCTAAGTCCTCACTAGGTAAAAAGAATTCATCGCAAATCATCACTCTAGAGTCCATAACTAAGTAGTACTCAAGCAACTAAGAATTTTTATCCATTTGCTCAAATCTTAAGTTTTGACAACCAAATTTAATTTGCTTTCAAGAGACTCTAAAATGATATAGAGAAAACCTAGAGGGATACATTTATTCCTAATCATGCAAGAAATAAGGTGCCAAAAGAAATAGCTTGGTATCTACAATGATCATTTATTCAGCCTACACTCCCTAAACCTTTATTAACAAAAACTCATTATAAAAGAAGGATTTAACTACTTGAAAATAATAAAAGGGTATTTACAATGAAATTAAAGTGCAAGAAAAGAAAACTCCCCTTTAGGTTGGGTAGATAGCGTCTTTAATGTCCAATCCATCCACCTCTAGCTCCTTTAATTCTTCATAGTACTTCTTGAGTCGGTGGCCATTGACTCTCCAAACAAAATTATTAGCCTCATCTTTAATTTCAACAACACCATAGGGAAAAATGTTAGTTACAAGAAATGGACCTTCCTATCTTGAACTCAACTTACCTTTAATCAACTTGAGCCTTGACTTGTACAATAAGACCTTGTCGCCAATTTGAAATTCTTTTCTCATGATATGTTTGTCATGGAAGTTCTTGGTTTTTTTCATATAAATTCTTGAGTTTTCAAATGCTTCTAGTCTTATTTCCTCAAGTTCTTGGAGTTGAAGCTTCCTCTCTTCTCCCACCTTAGTAGCATCAAAGTTGCAAGCCTTCACCGCCCAATATGCTTTGTGCTCTATTTCCATGGGTAGATGACAAGCTTTTCCATATACCAACCGGTAGAGAGACATTCCAATTGGTGTTTTGTATGCCATTCTATAGGCCCATAGCGCATCATCAAGCCTCTCGCTCCAATCTTTCTTATTAGACCCCACGGTCTTTTCTAAAATTGCTTTGATTTCTCTATTTGAAATTTCAGCTTGGTCATTTGTTTGGGGATGGTAGGAAGTAGAAACCTTGTGTACAACCCCATACTTGCTAAGTAGGGCCTTCATGTGTTTGTTGCAAAAGTGAGATCCTTGGTCACTTATTATAGCCCTGGGAATTCCAAACCTGCAAATATATGTGACGTGACAAAACTAACAACAACACATTAGCCATCAGTGTAACACCCTAAATTTCCCTCTAGAATGATGTAATAATTGAACATGTGGCCAAGAATAAAATTATGAATTTAAAGGGGAAAATTTCGGATAAAGAAGATATTAAGCACCTTCTTGATATATGGTGAATGGGTGCGATAATTATGTTTATATGCTACATTAATATTATGCTTGACATCGTGCACATGAATGAATGAATAATGATATGAATATGCATGTGTATGAACTAAATGGGTAGCATTCTCTTGTTGGGCTTTGGTTACACGGGCTTGAAGAAAATAAAAAGGAAAAGAAAGCAAAAAGAAAAGGAGGTGCAAAGGATTGAACCTTGGACCTCAAAGGAAAGCAAAGCCTTAAGAATATTCATGTAACCAATTCACCTAGCAAGGGAGTGCTATTAGAAGAGGATGGGAAATTGTAGATAAGTGGGAAAGAAGATGAAGAGACACAAGAAAATTGAAGAGACACCATTAAAGAGGTGCTTGCCTCTTTACTCACCATAAAAGGTCATGAAGAGGAGGAAATGCCTAGGCATTTCGACCAAGAAACCTTTTCCCTTTCTCTCCACCAAACTCTTCTCCTTCCTTCTCTCCCTCACCGAAATTCTAGAGCCCCTTGCAGCCCAAAACCGAATCACAAACCTAGAGAAACCGAAAGAAGAAAAGAAGAGAAGAACAAGAGGATTGCTAGAGTTTAAGAGGTCTTTTCTTCTCCAAAATTTGGAGATCTTTTGGGAACATAAGCACAAGTGGTAAGACTCCCTCACCTGCAACATAATGGATTTTTATGTGTTTTTATGATTTTTATGTTTGCTTGTGATGTTGGGTGAAAGAAAATGGAAGAAAACCTTGAGGGAAGTTTCGGCCATAAAGGGATACCCCCTTTTCTATGTCCAAAAACTTAAAGGAAGAGTTCATGAAATTGTTACTACCTTTTTGTAATGAATATATGATGGATACATGGTGTTTGAATGCCCTCCATGATGTAAAGGACTTGGAAGAATTCGGCCAAGTCATGAAATGGATAAATGTTGATGCATGAAGTAGGCTATTGTCCTAATGATTGTTTCCTTGCTATATAAATGTTTTAGGCCACGAAATTTTGTGGAATCTATGCTAAGGGACCGCTGTAACATTCGGCCAAGGGACCTTAAATTATGCCTTAAAACAGATTTTTATAGACCTTCATGAAGTTATGGTTAAATCAAGTGATATGCATGTGATTGGGTGTTTTATTTCATGATGGAAATAATTTATACCTTAGGGTCAGTACCTTATCTAAGTTGTTTGAGCCTAAACTCATGCTTCATTCTATGTATTGATGTTTAGAAAAATGTTACATGTACCCATATCCATGATAATCCAAGTAGAACTCTAGATCATACACCTAGACTAGTGTTTGGTGAAGTACAAACTACTTTTGCACTTGTGAATGAATTCTTATGAAAAATATGCTTTTATTCCCATGTTAGGTGAATGATTATGCTATGAAATCCCTACAGTGAGTTTCAACAAATTACAAGAATAGGGGTTAAGAATAGGTTTGAGTACAAAGCATGCCCCTAAACTAGTGTTTAATGAAGCCTAGACTACCTTTATGCTTGTATATGACCTTAAAGGTAAAATATGTTTTTGTTTACATGTTATATGAACTTTTATACCATGTTATACATACTGTGAATTTTGGCCAATTACTAGAATAAAGGCTAAGAATAAGTTCAAGTACAATTCATGCACCTAAACTAGTGTTTAGTGAAGTCTAGACTACCAGTGTACTTGTAAATGACCTCTTATGTAATGTATGTTTTTATTTCCATGATTATATGACTCTTATGCTATGATATCCTTGCTATGAAGTTTCGGCCAGCATGTAGTAAGATGAGAAAAGAAAGATTAAACTAACATATTGCCTTAATTAAGACAAGCATGTTATAAGTATGATGTATTGATGAAACTAGCATGATGGTTGCTTCACTTACATGTGTTAAAAGAAAGGTCCTTCCATGTCTTGCTATTTATGCTAATGATTATTCCATGAAAGTATGTCTATGTTTATGAATGATTGAATGCCTATAGTATATGCAATATGAAAGAAAGAAAGAATGCATGTTCTATATATGAAAGTATGCTTATGATTATGAATGATTGAATGTCTATAGTACATGCAATATGAAAGAAAGAAAGAAAGAAAGGAATGCATGTTCTATATGAAAGAAAGAAAGAAAAGAAAAGAATACATATATGTATTTTACTTTAAAGAATGGCTTGTACCGGGTCTTGAAAAAGATCCACGGTTCTGGACTACCGAAGCTGTCCCTAGGCTGAACGATAGTAAGCCTAGAATGTTGACCCCTGTAGGTCGGGATTAGCTACCTCGCATCCTACATAGGGGTATGCGCGTAAAAGAAAGAATGGGTACAAAGCCGGGGACCCCAAAGAAGATGATGTATATGATTTTAAAGTATTATTTAGTATGTTTTCCAAAGAGCATCCTAATGTTTTGAAATGCACATGTTCTATGTTTATATGTCTTCATGTATCTTGTGTGCCTTATGAATTTTATGCTATCCATGAAATGTTATATGTTTTAAAATGCATGCGATGTATGGATTTAGTGAGTAGGAAAGAGCTTACTAAGTTTTATACTTATAGTTTGGTTGCTTATGTTGCAGATCAACATAGGAATTTCTAAAGAAAGGGAAGCTGCAGGAAGGGCTAATGTGTGTGGTGGTGACTTGACTAATCGATCCACTTTAGTGCTATCTACAGACTTAGTTCTTATTTCTAATAAGACATATGTTGCTACTTTATGCATGATACTTGCTAGTTCTTTTGGAGTCTATTTAAGTATGGATGCTATTAGATGTTACATGATTAATATTTACACTCCTTCTCCTTTGCATATGATTATATTTATGTTTTATTTCCGCTGCAATGTTTTTGAATCATATGCAATAATATAAGTTAAGTAGGAAAAAGTTAACGCCGCCGCCTAACGGTAAGGGGCGGGTGTTACAATCAGTCTTGGAGGGAATGACCTCCACCCATTTAGAAACATAATCTACAGCAAGCAAAATATATAAATAACCACAGGATGTAAGAAAAGGTCCCATAAAGTCTATTCCCCAAACATCAAAAATCTCACAAAAAAGTATAGTCTGTTGGGGCATCTCATTTTCAACTCCTATGTTCCCAGTTCTCTGACATCTATCACAAGTTTTATAAAACAAATATGCATCATGAAACAAGGTGGGCCAATACAATCCACACTCTAAAACTTTCCTAGCTGTTCTTTCGGGTCCAAAGTGTCCCCCACAGGCTGATGAATGACAAAAAGTAAGGACTAAACAAAACTCATGGTCTGGTATGCATCTCCTAATTATTTGATCATTACAAAACTTCCATAAATAAGGGTCATCCCACACATAGAATTAAACATCACTTTTGAGTTTATCTTTTTTGAGCTTTAGAAAAATATGTAGGAAAAACATGTGCTACTAAAAAGTTAACAAGATTTGCATACCAAGGCGACTCACCATGTACTGCAAGAAGGTGCTCATCTCTAAAGTCATCATCAATGGTGGTAGGGGATCCATCTCCCTCAATTCTTCTCAAGTGATCTACAACTAAATTTTCTTTGTCACTCCTATCTCTGATTTCCAAATCAAATTCCTGGAGTAGAAGCATCGATCTGATTAGCCTAGGCTTAACATCTGGCTTCTTCAATAGGTACTTGAGAGCTGCATGATCAGAAAAAATAATAACATGTGAGCACAATAAATAAGATCTAAACCAATCTAAAGCAAAAACAATGGCAAGAAGCTCCTTTTCAGTGGTGGTGTAGTTGGCTTGGGTGGCATCTAGGGTCTTGGAGGCATAGCATATGACATGAGGTGCTCCATCCACCCTTTGTGCAAGAATAGCTCCTACAGCAAAGTTAGATGCATCACACATTAGTTCAAATGGTAAATTCCAATCAGGTGGTCTAATAATAGGAGTTGAAGTAAGAGCCTCCCTTAGTTTATTAAAAGCTTCTTTGCATTTGTCATCAAAGCAAAATTCAACATCTTTTTGCAATAGTCTTGTCAAAGGCCGAGCAATATCGCTGAAATCTCTAATAAATCTGTGGTAGAATCCTGCATGTCCAAGAAAGGCACGAACATCCCGTACGCATATGGGGTAAGATAAAGCAGATATCACACTAATTTTTACAGGATCTACCTTAATACCTCTCCTAGAGACTATATGACCTAATATAATTCCATGCTCTACCATAAAGTGACATTTTTCAAAATTAAGCACAAGGTTAGTCTCAATGCATCTATGTAAAACCCTGGACAAATTATCTAAACATGAGTCAAATGACGTGCCAAAAATAGAAAAGTCATCCATAAAAATCTCCATACAGTGCTCTAATAACTCATCAAATATACTTACCATGCACCTCTGGAAAGTTCCTGCACCATTGCAAAGTCCGAATGGTATCCGTCTATATGCAAAAGTGTCGAAGGGATAAGTGAAGGTGGTATTTTCCTGATCCTCCGGGTCGATACAAATCTGGAAATACCCTGAGTACCCATCCAAGAAGCAATAATGGGACTTTCATGCCAACCTCTCAAGCATCTGATCAATAAATGGCAATGGAAAGTGATCCTTCCTAGTGACTTGGTTTAGCTTCCTGTAGTCAATGCATACTCTCCATGAATTCTTTACTCTGGTGGGCACTAACTCATTACTTGCATTTTCCACCACTGTAACTCCAGATTTCTTAGGCACCACATGTATGGGATGAACCCACTGACTATCAGAAATAGGGTAAATGATACCTGCCTATAGAAGTCGAGTCACTCCTTTCTTTACAACATCCAAAATGAATGGATTAAGTCTCCTCTGTGGCTGCTTAACTGGTTTAACATTTTCTTCCAAAAATATCCTGTGCATGTAAATAGCTGGGTTAATACTTGGTATATCTGCTAAAGTCCACCCAATAGCTTTCTTGTGCTGCCTCAGGACTTGCAATAATTTCTCTTCTTGCTCTGAATCCAAGTGCTAGCCAATAATGACAGGAAAATTCTACTCCTCTCCTAGAAAAACATATTTCAAATGATCTGGTAGTGGCGTAAGCTCAATCTAGCCCTGCTCAGTAGGTATGGGTGATCCTTGGGGCTCAGTGCAATCCCCTACACTCACACACCTCTCTCCTGAGTCCTCTGAAACATCAATAGAAGTAGGTGATCCTTGGGGCTCTGTACAATCCCCTACACCTAGAAAATCCTCTCTAGCTGGAAGTAAGTCGGAAATAACCTCTGAAATGTCCTCAGCCTCCTCTAAACTGATAAGTGAAGCTCCCTCAGCCAATATGTCTGCATCATCCAACTCCTCTAGAATGCCAATACTCATAATAGAGTGATCCTCTCTAGGGTGTTTCATGGCATCAAAGATACTGAACTGGACTACAGTGTCTCCAATTTCTATGGAAAGTGTGTCATCATAAATATTTATCTTCGTTCTTGCAGTCTTCAAAAAGGGCCTCCCTAGGATGAGTGGAGATCTGTGTGCTATGTAGTCCCCCTCCATGTCCAAAATGTAGAAATCTGCAGGAAATATGAGCTCCTTCACCTTTACTAGCACATCTTCAATAATACCGGCTGGATGGGTCTGACTTCTGTCTGCCAACTGAATCACAACTCCTGTAGGTTGTAGAGGACCAATACCAAGCATCTGGAAGACTGATCTGGGCATCACATTAATTGAAGCTCCTAAGTCCAACATGGCATCATGGAACATAGTCCTCCCTATCTCACAAAACACAGTAAAAACCCCTGGGTCTTCACACTTCTGAGGGATGGAATGGATAAGTGCTGAAACATTTTTCCCAGGCTGACCAACTCATTCTCCTTCAATTTCTTCTTCTGAACACATAAGTCTTTGAGGAATTTTGCATACTTAAGAATCTGTTTTATCATGGCCAACAAGGGTACATTAATCTCCACTTTATTGAAAAGTTTGACAAGTTCATTGTATTCCTTAGTTTTCTCCTCCTCCACTTGCTTTTTGGCTTGAGTTTTGCGATGTGGAAAGGGCAAAGGAACCCTTAATTCCTCCTCTTCAGCCGAGATTTGGGAAGCTGAATTCTGAAGTGAATCTCCAACTGAAGTAGCTGATGTTGGTCCACTTTTTCCACTGATTTCTCCTTTATTCTCCACCAAAATCACAGGATTACTTGAGGAAGGAGTTAGGCTTGGACTAGGGTTAAAACCAACTAAATTTGGAGTCTTTTCAGGGCTGTTTGGGGCTGCAAAAGAAGTTGCTGTCCTGTTTTCCGAAAATTCAGCCCTTGGATCATTTGGAGTTGAAGCAACCTTCCCACTCCTCAAAGTGATGGCACTAACATTTCCCTTTGGGTTGGGAGTAGCTTGAGAAAGTAGTTGACTTGATCCTTGGGCTTGCTTTTGATTCATCCCACTAGCCATTTGTCCAATTTGTCTCTCAATATTTTGTAAGGTGGGAAACATCTCCTCTAGCCTTTGTTGTTGAGCATTTCCCCCACTAGATCCTTCATAGCCTCCTTGGTTAGCATGAGTTATTGATTGGCCTTGGAATGAAGATTGAGGTTGCTGAGATTGTTGAACTTGCTATGAACCTTGAAAGTAGGGTTGTTGGGGCTGATTATAGGGTTGAAATGGCTGATGGAATTGTTGAAAATTAGGTTGGGAACTTGGTTGAAATTGTTGAGAATTATAACTCTAAAAATTCTGAGGTTGAAGTTGAAATTGTTGTGGTGAGGGCTGAAATTGAGTGGGCTAAAAATTCTGATTTGAGGGCTGAAAACTTTGATTAAATGGCTGAAAACCTTGCTGTGCAAACTGATTTCCTAGCTGGTAATTCAGATTACCTTGAAACCCTTGCTGATTTCCTTGGAAAAGTGGCTGATTTTGTTGATAGGGTTGCTGAAATGGCTGAAATTGTTGCTTAAATGGTTGAAATTAGGGATGCCCTTACTTATTTTGCTGGAAATTTGATTGAGGCTGCTGATAGGGTTGTTGTGATGGGTTTTGCTGATAAAAAGAGTTGTCATACTTAAAGTTTGGATGATCTCTCCAACCCGGATTATAGGTAGATGAGTAGGGGTTGTTTTTGGCTTGAAATTGTCCTCTAGTCAATGCCGCTAGTGTCTCATCTTGTTGGAGGTTAGGACATGAATCCAAATTGTGGACTTGGCTTGAGCAAATACTGCACAACCTCATCACTTGGCTTGAAGGTGGAGGTACTGAAAATTCTGATTTTGGTTCACATTGTTTAGAGTCATTTGCTTCACTAGGCAAGTAAGTTCCATCAATGAATTTTTGATTTCCTTTTGCTCATTTGATACCATCTGAACCTCATTTACTCCTCTGGTGGACAAAGCTCTACTCCCAAACTGTTGTGAGTTCTCTGCCATATTTGAAATCAACTCCCTAGCTTGATCTGGTGTTTTGTTCACTAGGGCTCCTCCTGCTACAACGTCAATCATAATCCTATCCATCTAGAGTAGACCCTCGTAAAAGTACTGAATAAGTAGTTGCTCACTAATCTGGTGCTGTGGGCAACTAGAGCAAAGTTTATTGAACCATTCCCAATAGTAATACAGAGTCTCTCCCACTACTTGCTGTATACCACATATACTCTTTCTGATGATTGTTGTTCTAGATGCTGGAAAGTACTTCTCCAAAAATGCTTTCTTCATAGAAATCCAGCTAGAAACGTGCCCAGTAGGTAGGTAGTAAAACCAATCCTTCACTGCTCCAGTCAGGGATAATGGGAATACCCTCAGTTTGATATCTTCTTCTGAAATCCCCTGAGTCTTCATGGTGGAGTAAACTACCTGAAATTCATGTAAGTGTCTATTAGGATCCTCCCCAGACTGACCTTGAAATTTGGGCAATAAATGGATGAGTCCTGATCTTAACGCAAAATCTCCAGTAAGCACTGGATAGGCAATGCAGGAGTACTGAAAAGCATCATCTGGTGCTGCTAGTTCCTTCATAGTTTTCTGGTGGTCTGCCATAGGATCAACTGAATGAATAGCAATAGACTGAGTAGGAAGAATATCAATAGCCTCTGAAACACCAATTTGATTCCTCCTGGCTCTGAAAGTTCTCTTAATTTCAGGATCAAATTCTTCAAGAATACCATCTGTAGATCTGGTCATACACAAATACAAAAATTGCAGCAAATGTATACAAAAGAATGAAACAAATAAAATGGATCACAAAATATAGAGATAAGCACACAAATGGATCACAAAATCTGAAATTAATCACACAAGCTAAAATCAAACAAACTCAACTAGGTTCCCCGGCAACGGCGCCATAAATTTGATGGGTCTCGAATAGGTGTCACAAGTAAGCCTCAAATTTAGAATTTATAACTGAAAACCCTTGCTAGCAAGATTAAATGTAGAATAGGGGTCTCAGGTCACCTTTTTCCAAGGACTAGTTGTGAATGTTTGAATCAAGCTTGAAAGTTATTTGTCGTCAAATGATTTGGGTTTTCGAGATAAATTGGGGGTTTTGTTTTGCAAGTAAGAACGAAAGTAAAATTTGAAATGAAATTGACTTAACTAAGTAGAGTTAAACTAGGTATTGCAAGAATTAAACTTAAACACTAGGAAAATTGAACAAGACAATTTGAACTCGGAAATATAAAACTGATATCAATTGCAGAGATGAAACTAAAACTGTGTCTAAATTCGAAAATAAAGAATTGAGTCAAGCTAATTACTGGAACAGAGTATGTTTGTGGAGGAAATTTCCTGATCGGTCGGCTGACCGATCAGATTCAAGCCTGATCAGACTGGTGTCCGATCAGGTGCTGCCTGGATCGGTCTGAGTGACCGATCAGTGGCTGAAACGCAGACTGAAACACTACTGAAACAATGCAGAATTGTTTACAGAAAAGAAATCTACAATCTAGGGACACCAGTTCAAGTTCTTCACCGAGATTTCTCCTTGCCATCACACAAGGATCGAGCTCGGAACTCCCTTTCTCGAGAATCGATCAAGATTCAGCTGCCGTGACAGAGTTGCGAAGCTTGGACGTGAAATCTGAACTCCTTCCAATCCTTCCTTCCGCGATGATTTGGAAGGCGGGTGGTAGCTCAGGGAACCTCGAACCAACTCAGAGAACCCCTCTGATCTGGCCCGATTGATGGAGAAGTGGAATCGAGTGAAGACTGGTCGGATGAAGCTAGCTCACGGTGAAACCCTCGCCGGAGCTTTCAGATACGAACGAATTGCTAACCTCTTGCAAAAACTGAGCTTGATGAATCGAAAACTATAGAAGATCTTGATCTGAGTGGTCACCTCCGATCGTAATTAGAAATGAAGAAGAACAGAAGCTTGGAGACGCAATCTGGCGACGATGACGAGCGGAAGAGGGAATTCTTGATTTAACTGAGCATTTTGAATTTCGACGGCTGAGATCTTTTCCGTGCCATCCAACGGTCAGATCAAGTCAGACTTGAGCCAAACCTTCCAGATCTTGATCAAGGGCTCTGATCTACTACTCCTTAGCTCGGATCAATCAGATCTATGGTGGATGGCGCAGATCTTCCCTTCTCTTGAATGGACGGCCTAGATCCTCTAGTGCTTGATCCAACGGCTGAATTAACTCTGATCTGGCCCAAACTTTCAGATCTTGATCCATGAACTTGATTAAGTCTATCTTGATCTTGGATCGACCAGAAGTTGGCGGATGGCTTAGATCTAACCATTCTCTTGAATGGACGTCCCATGTTAATCCGATGATTGATCCTTTTGATCCGGGTCCAATTCTGACTCAAATTTGACCCAATCTGATCCAGGCCCATGATCATTTGAAACTTACAAAATGATATTCAATTTTAGTGCCAAAACATCTTAAATATAGAAAGAATTGAATTTTAAGCTAAAATGGAGACAATCCATGAAACCTAATATAAATGCATCTTAAGCATATGAAAGTGGATCAAAACATGGATTTGAGGGCCTAATTTAATCAACAAAATGAAAGTTATCAAGAACCCAACAGTGGTATTAGAGCCACATGCGAATGATCGTACAAAGTTTTATGCATTTTATATGTGATATAGAAGTAGGACAAGATTAATTATGAGTTGCATATAACTGTATGATATAGTAGGGCTCCTGACCTCCCACTCGGGAAGACAGACTACCGAGGCGAAGGCTCCCGAGGCCACTTGGGAAGACAGACGCTAGGGTCATCCCAGGAAAGGAGACCTCGAGACTGTCTCGGGAAAGGGGAGTCCGAAGATCAACAGGATCTCGGATTCATTTGATGTATCAAGGGCAGCGACTCTTTATCGGGGTCGGTAAAATTAATTTTGTTTCGGGGGTGCTGCCCCTTGACCCAGCCCACTAACCAGCTAGTGGGACCGCCGTGAGTTTCTGCTCAAGCGGCAGATTTTGTTTTTGCACTCATAATAAAATCAATGTCCTAAATCTATTGTGTATGATTGATGACAAGGTGCATGGTTATGATCTTAACCCCAATGTGATTGGATGTGTATGTGTGTATATGCATGTTGTAATGTAATTCATAATACGGCCTGCGTGTCGTGCCTTGTATCTATTTTTCCTAATTGTAAAATAGATTTAGACTCGAATGCAACTCGAGTATTCCTACATTGTAATGTACAAAAGGAGTAATGGAGTGTCCATTGAAGAATGAAGTTACAAGAAGGATGCCGACCACACAAGATGACCGAAGGATACACTTGGAGAAGATGTTATCCCTAGGTTGACCATCGATCTTTTCATTGGCTTGAGAAAATCATAGTATATGGGTCATAACCATGACACATTTTATTGCTTATATGTTGATATATGCTATGTGTGTATATGTGATGCATGCTTAGATGTTTATCTTAATTAAGTCAACTCGATATGTCTACCAAAGTTTGGTACTCATAAACTACCTCGATCATTTGTTGTTGGGTTTGCCAAAGCAAAGCAACGAATTTTATCTTGGTAGAGTGCGAGAGGACAATTGTGATATCCCGCTATCAAACTTTGGGTGAGACTTAACTAAGTCACCTCAATTGGATTGAGAAACTTAGAGGCATATCCCAAAAGTTGGGAAAATTGCGTAAGAGGAAAATTATACTAAGTCTTGGGCGATTAGCCAAAGCTAACTCAAGATGATGTGTAATGTGAATCTTAACCCTTTTTCAAGAGTTGCATAAGATGTAAATGGTAATATATTACCTACCTAGTCATACCAAGTCATGGGCGATTAGCCAAAGCTAACTCAAGATGAAGTATAATAAGGATCATGTCCCACATAAATATAGTTGCTATTTGGTGTAGAGCTAGTAGTGTGGGCAAATTGAGTTTGCCTACATCCATGACTAGCCCCTACAAAAGCTCTACGATTTAGTGGGAGTATCATTTAATTAAAGGCCTAATTAAATGATCTAGATATGATACTTATTTCTGTATATTGTATTGTTGTAGATCACCATGTCGTCTAACACGTCAAATACTCTCTCTCTGCGATCTGTCCTTGAGAAGGACAAGCTCAACGGAGCTAATTTCCTGGACTGGTACAGAAACTTGAGGATAGTCCTCAAACAAGAACGAAAATTGTACGTCCTAGAGCAACCTCTTCCAGAAGCACCCGTCGCTACCGCCACCTGTGCTGAAAAGGATACTTACAAGAAGCATCAGGATGATGCACTTGATATGTCATGCCTTATGCTTGCCACCATGAACTCTGAGCTTCAGAAGCAACATGAGAACATGAATGCACATGATATGGTTGAGCATCTAAAGCAACTAGATCAAGGGCAAGCTAGGTACGAGCGGTTTGAGGAGTCCAAGCCCTATTTGCATGCAAGATGCAAGAAGGAACTACTGTAGGAACTCACGTACTCAAGATGATTTGGTATGTGGAGTGTTAGTGATATGAGAAAAGTGTCCTAAGGCAATCGCCTTATGATTGTAATCATTTATTTTAATAAATAAATATTCACTTTTTGAGTATACATGTTAATGTATTTGATTGAGATTATAAACTCATTTACCGAATGTCCACAATACAATTCACATCATGAGAGAATTTGTGATGAATTCACAACTAGTGATTATCTCTACATGTGCAATTGTGAAGTATTGAAATTGTCCCTAGTCGATGAATTGATAAATACGGACACTATCAATTCTGTTGAGACTAGCATGGGTTATTCTCTAATCAGCTGATTCTCACTAGCTGGTGACATTGGGATGCCCGGTGATAAACATGAATGCTAGTTAAGGGAACTAGTTTATTGGAGTGACTGACTGTAAAACTTCATATGGTAGTCTACATATAGATATGTCAATGAAGTTCTTACTGCAGCTTAAGTGCGATGTTCCATTGACTTGCGGTGTTCAAATCATCTTGGTCATGGAGACTTATACTTTGACATCTTAAGCAAGCATCTCCAAGGAGGTGTGGACCCAGGATGATTAGGTATAAGCCGAAGTGCCCGAAGATGTTTGAACAGCCTACAAAGGATTCACCACTCCTTGCGAGGAGATGTATACCCAAGGCCTATCGTCGAATTGTTACTCGAAGCCTCTGGCCACAGCATCACATGTTCCGAGTATGAATCTCTCAGAAACATGAGAGTAATTAGAATCCGTAGGATGAGAAAACGCTACTTGGGCTAGGTGTGACGTAGTCAGCCTAGTGGGGGCTGACACACATAGACCGAACCAAGTGGGTATAAGATGGTGAAGGGAATGGGGCACGATTCATTATAGCTGCTGAAGGGTTTCAGAATAGTTTCTGAGGTCAACCGTTGATCTTTCGATTAATTTGGGATCATGATGTACTACTAGGTGCCACTCATGATCACTCTATAATTGGTTAATTATAGATGGCCAACATAAATTGAAAGCCTATTTAGTCACACGCACTACGAGTAATCCAAGGGATTTAAAACGAGTTGAAAATTAGATTTTCCAATCAAGAGAGATTATGTTTGGTTGAGCCAAACGATAAGTCGAATCTGAATTTTTCAGAGACGCATCGGAAGCGTAAAATGGCTAAGTCTTTTGAAGACTTAATAGATGAATTAAATAAGTTTAATTTATTGGGGTGTGGCTTGGTTGGGCCGGCCAAAGAGGGTCTCCACCCTCTTTGCTTGGCCGGCCACAACTAAGGGAGAGGACCAAGTTTTTGGCTCAATTTATAAAATAAACCAAGTGTGGTTTGTTTTATAAAATTATGGATGATATAAATTTTTATATAATAAACCAAGGTTTGGTTTATTTTTCATGGAAATTAAATTGAACCATGGATTGGTTTATTTTATTTTATAAAATCAATCATGGATTGATTTACCATGATAAGAAAATTTATTCCATAAGAAAAAGGAGACTTGGTTGATTTTTATCATGAATTAAAAAATGATAAAACATGGCATGATGGAATAAGTCATAGAAAATTTATTAATAAGAAAAAAAGAAACTTGGCGGTTGAGAGGCCACTATATAAAGGACCCAAGGCAAGGCTTGGAAAATAATCGAAGTATTCTTGCCTGGGCTCTCTCCCTCTCCTCCCTTCTTCCTCTTGGCCGGCTACAAGGTTCTTCTCCCTTCTTCTTGCCATGAGCACAAGGAGAAGCACCGAGGCGATGAAGTTCTTCCGTTGGGACGATCTTCCTCTCCAGCCATCATCACCTTAGGATTGGGCGCAAGTCATCTTCCTCCTTCTCGCCGGAATTGTGATTCCAGCCGACCTTGGTAGTGAGTTTTTCCAATGTGATTATTTCTCTCTTGGTTTTTCTTGTCGCGTTCTCGGAGAATCTAGTAGTTCTCGAGAACACAAAACTCGTGGCTTTGCGAAGTCATCCCGAAGATACTCGGCGTGGACGCGAATAGAGGCGGAGCTTCCGAGGGACGCTTACGTTTGGATCTCGTCTCTTCCTTCGAGTTACGGGAGGTAATAAGTAAATTAGTTTACGTTTCTGCAAAATTTTAAATATATGATCATGTCTACTCAAGATAAAGTTGCATGCTTAGATGCGTGGTTAAATAATTTTTGAAATTATTTATGCTAAACCTTCCGCTGCACGTAATTAATTTTAAAATTACGAACACGCATCCATGTCAACATGCACCCGGTCCCAACAGTGGTATCAGAGCCGGTTAGTGTTCGACATAATCATATAATTGTTTTGCAGAAAACTTTATCATGATCTCAATTTTGGAAAATTTTCCAATTATGGAAACTTTCCAATTATGGTAAATTTCTGATTTATGAATTTCAAGGTTTGGAAATCCTCATGAAATTTCACAAACTGTTGAAATATCTCTGTTTCTGAAATTTTATGATAATTGTGAAAACTTTCCATTTTAGGAAACTTTCCAATTTTGGAAATTTCCTATTTTGGAAATTTTCTAATTTTGGAAAAACGTAAGTTTTCTTTCTACCAGAAACTTACAATTATTCTGAAAACCTTTTATTTTTGGAAACTTTCCATTTATGGAAAGCTCACAATTTTGGGCACTTTCTTTCAAGAAAGTCTAGACAAATTATGGAAATATTAATTGACATTTAAATTCATAATTGGAAATTAGATTATTTACAAAATTTTTTATTTTGGATTGAGCCTCGGGGAGCCGTCCAATTTAAAGTTAGTTGTTATAATTAAATTTCCTAAATTGAATTTTAGTTGTCAAATGTTTAATTTGGATTGAGCCTCGGGGAGCCGTCCAAATTAAGTTATTGATATTAATTTTCCATAAATAAAATATGTGATCAAATCTTGGAAATTTTTGAGGTGATTCTCAAACGATAATTTCCTTATTTGATTTATGAGATGATGCTCTTACATATTATTGTCTCCAAAATTAATTAGGAAAATTATTTCCTATAGAGTATATTTCCTTGAATAAGATTTTCATGAAAATAATATGTGGTTGAATTAAGGGAATCTGTGTCTTAATTTAATAAGATTTGATTTAGAGAAATCAAAGTCTTAAACATATTATTTCCGAAATTGATTATGATAATTTAGGAAATTGTTTCCCAAAACAATTCCTTGAATAAAGTATGAAATTAGAATTTGGAAATCCGGTTCCTAATTCAATTAATGAGACTTGATAAATTAAGTCACATACATACTTTATTAAGGAAATCGTTAGAATATGACATAATTATATGTCATGAATGTGCATAAAAGAAAAGGATGAGACCCAAAACCCCTTACAAAATATTAAGGCCAACACCTTCCATTAATATGGTTAGAACCGGAGTTTTGTTTCTTGTTTGGGTTGATGGACACATCCATGCCCGGCTTGAACCTCAACATGTTCAAACCATGGAATTAGTTTATGATTAATATAGTTGGAGTCAGAGGTCAATCCTTAGTTTTGGTTGTTGGACACATCCAAGCCTGACTAAACGATTGAATGAGCTCCAACCATATTAAAACTATTTCTTGATTAATGGGTCAGCCTTAAGCTTGGAGCATCGATTTGTTGTGTCACAGCCAAGGTCGATGTAAAGAGAGGTGCAGTTGGGTGCTATGTGTATTGTTGCATACTTGTTAATGAGTTAACAACCCAATGATTTATGCAAACATTCAATTAGTTGATAGCATAATGTGATAGTTACATATGTATAATATGTAATCGGTATAATTACCTACCTTTATAGCTAAGAATAACTTGATGGACTCTAGCCATGGTTGTTCTTATCTATGGTTGGATATCAACCTATTTGGAGATGTTCCTACGATCTCCCGAATTGATAAAAAGGGTTATTCAATTCGAAAAATAAATAGGATTTAATTAATGTATATTGATGCATTCATTATCATTCTCATCAGATAACCTCAATTTGTATTTCTAGGATAATGACCTGATCATGTCTTCTTTGAATTTGTGTTCTATTTTAGACACCAATAAGTTAACTAAGGCCAAAAGGATTGAAAATGCACCAAAAGGCACTTGCCATCACTGCGGCAAGGAGGGCCACTGGCGAAGAAACTGCAAGGTTTATCTTGAGTCCTTGAAGAAGAAGGCATCCGATGCCCCATCCTCTTCAGGCATCTTCGTTATTGAATGTCACTCTATTTCCTCATACACTTGGGTACTTGATTCTGGGTGTAGCTCACATATATGTAATGACATACAGGGGCTAAGGAATAGAAGAAGACTCGTCAAGGGAGAAGCGAATTTGCGAGTTGGAAATGGAGCAAAGATTGCTGCTATTGCCATCGGAACATATTTGCTAAAGCTCCCTACTTGACTTGTCTTAGAATTGGATAATTGTTATTTTGTTCCTTCGTTAATAAAGAACATTGTATCTATTTCATGCTTGAATGAAAAGGGTTACCATTTAACTTTTAGTAACAATTGTTGTTACATAACTTTAAATGGTGTTCTTTATGGGACCGGAACTTTATGCAATGGTATCTACACGTTAGATTTATCCGGTGACGTTTTCAATATCAAAGTTAGCAACAAACGTGCTCGAATAGATAATCAAATAGACTCCTATACGTGGCATTGTCGTCTTGGCCATGTAAGTAAGAAACGCATGACCAAATTACACCGATGTGGAACTCTGGAATCATTTGAACCTGGTTCATTTGATACATGTGAATCATGCTTAAAAGACAAGATGACCAAATTACCCTTTTCCGGAAAAGGTAAACCAGTGGGAGAATTGCTTGGTCTAATACATACTGATGTATGTGGACCAATGTCAACTCTTGCACAAGGAGGTTATAGCTACTTCATTACCTTTATTGATGATCACTCATGATTCAGGTATGTGTTCTTAATGAAACACAAATCTGAAGCTTTTGAGAAATTCAAAGAGTTCAAAAGTGAAGTAGATAAATAGCTTGGCAAAAGTATTAAGATACTTTGATCCGATCGGGGTGGTGAATACTTAAGTCAAGAGTTTCAAGATTATCTTAGGGATAATGGGATATTGTCTCAATGGACTCCGCTATATACACCACAGCATAATGGTGCATCTGAGAGGCATAACCGAACCTTGATGGGCATGGTTAGATCTATGATGAATCATGCAACTCTTCCAAAATCCTTTTGGGGTTATGCGCTCAAGACAGCTGTTTACTTGCTAAACAGAGTCCCGACCAAGGTAGTCTCTACTACTCCATATGAAATGTGGAATAGTAAGAAATCTCATTTATCTCACCTAAGATATGAGGTTGTCCTGCTTATGTAAAGTGGACTGTATCAGACAAATTGGATGCTAAGTCTGATAAATGTCTATTTATTGGATGCTCTAAGGAAACGAAGGGTTACCAATTCTATCATCCCTTGGAACAAAAGGTGTTTGTTTCAAGGCATGCTGTATTTCTAGAAAAAGAATTTCTTTTACAAGAAAACAGTGGGAGTAGCATTGAACTTGAAGAAGTTCATGAAACTCCAATAGACATTACAGAGACACCTAGTCTAGACCCACAACTAATAACTCATAATGATGAGCTATCAGTTGAACCTAAAACAACACCACTTCTTCATAGGTCTGATAGGACACGCAATATTCCAGAGAGATACGGATTTCTCATAAGTGAATCGAACGACGTGTTACTCATTAACGATGACGAACCTATCAGTTATGAAGATGTTCTGAAAAATTCAGAGAGGGATAAATGGCTTGAAGCCATGAAGTCGGAAATGGATTCCATGTACAAAAATCAAGTATGGGACTTGGTTAACCCACCTGAAGGGATTAAGCCCATAGGGTGCAAGTGGGTTTTCAAAAAAAAAAAAATCGACATAGAAGGTAATGTTGTTACCTTTAAGGCTAGATTAGTGGCAAAAGGATATCGTCAGAAACAAGAAATTGATTATGACGAAACCTATTCGCCAGTAGCTATGCTTAAATCCATTCGGATGCTCCTGACCATAGCAGCTCATTATGATTATGAGATATGGCAAATGGATGTGAAAACAGCTTTCCTTAATGGAAACCTGCTTGAGGATGTATACATGATACAACCTGAAGGTTTCACATCGGTTAATAAAACCAAAGTATGCAAGCTTCGACGATCCATATATGGACTGAAGCAAGCATCCAGGAGCTGGAACATCCGTTTTGATGAGACAATCAAAGAGTTTGATTTCTCACAAAATCCTGACGAACCTTGTGTGTATAAGAAGGTTAGTGGGAGTGCAGTCGCATTCCTTGTGTTATATGTCGATGACATATTACTTATAGGAAACGATATATCAGTCTTACAGTCAGTTAAAATTTGGTTGTCCAAAACTTTCTCCATGAAAGACCTGGGAGAAGCAACCTATATCCTTGGGATTAGAATCTATAGAGATAGATCAAAACGATTGCTTGGTCTTTCGCAGTCTACATATATAGACCGAGTGCTAGAAAGGTTTAGCATGTCAGAATCCAAGAAAGGTTACCTTCCCATCAGGCATGGGATCAACCTTTCGAAGTCTATGTGTCCGCGTACAGAAGACGAGAGGATTTGCATGAATAAGATTCCTTATGCATCCGCAATAGGATCTATCATGTATGCTATGTTATGTACTAGGCCCGATGTATCGTATGCTTTGAGCGTCACAAGAAGATACCAGTCTGATCCAGGAATGGATCATTGGGCGGCTGTCAAGACAATCCTCAAGTACTTGAGAAGAACTAAGGATGTGTTCCTAATATGTGGAGAAGGTGATATGGTAATACGTGGGTATATAGATGTCAGTTTCCAGACAGATAAGGATGACTCCAAATCTTAGTCTGGATACGTATTTATTTTGAATGGAGGCGCAATAAGTTGGAAGAGTTCCAAGCAAGACACCGTAGCGGATTCTACCACGGAAGCGGAATATATTGCAGCTTCGGAAGTAGCAAAGGAAGCAGTCTGGATCAAGAAGTTTGTCTCAAAACTTGGTGTGGTTCCAACCATTGATGAAGCAATACCGATTTACTGTGACAACAATGGAGCTATTGCACAAGCAAAGGAACCAAGGTCTCATCAGCGATCCAAACATGTGCTTCGCCGCTATCATCTGATCAGAGAGATTATAAGTAGGAATGATATACAAATTGAGAAAATTCCCAATGAAAGGAATTTAGCGGATCCTTTAACTAAGGCCTTGCCTCAAAGCAAGTTTGAGGGCCATGTTAGAGCCTGTGGTATTGGATACCGTAGCGATTGGCATTAGGCCAAGTGAGAGTTTGTTAGTGATATGAGAAAAGTATCCTAAGGCAATCGCCTTATGATTGTAATCATTTATTTTAATAAATGAATATTCACTATTTGAGTATACATGTTTATGTATTTGATTGAGATCTTAAACTCATTTACTGAATGTTCGCAATACAATTCACAGCATGAGAGAATTTATGATGAATTCACAACTAGTGATTATCTCTACATGTGCAATTGTGAAGTATTGAAATTGTCCCTAGTCGATGAATTGATAAATACGGACACTATCAATTCTATTGAGACTAGCATGGGTTATTCTCTAATCAGCTGATTCTCACTAGCTGGTGACATTGGGATGTCCGGAGATAAACATGAATGCTAGTTAAGGGAACTAGTTCATTGGAGTGACTGGCTGTAAAACTTCATATGGTAGTCTACATATAGATATATCAATGAAGTTCTTACTACAGCTAAAGTGCGATGTTACTTTGATTTGCGGTGTTCAAGTCATCTTGGTCATAAAGACTTATACTTTGACATCTTAAGCAAGCATCTCCAAGGAGGTGTGGACCCAGGATGATTGGGTATAAGCCGAAGTGCCCGAAGATGTTTGAACAGCCTACAAAGGATTCACCACTCCTTGCGAGGAGATGTATACCCAAGGCCTATCGTCGGATTGTTACTCGAAGCCTCTGGCCAGAGCATCACATGTTCCGAGTATGAATCTCTCAGAAACATGAGAGTAACTAGAATCCGTTGGACGAGAAAGACATTACTTGGGCTAGGTGTGACGTAGTCAGCCTAGTGGGGACTGACACACATAGACTGTGTCCTGAACCAAGTGGGTATAAGATGGTGAAGGGAATGGGGCATGACTCATTATAGCTGCTGAAGGGTTTCAGAATTATTTCTGACGTCAACCGTTGATCTTTCGATTAATTGGGGGGCATGATGTACTACTAGGTGCCACTCATGATCGTTCTATAATTGATTGATTATAGACGGCCAATATAAATCGAAAGCCTATTTAGTCACACGCACTACGAGTAATCCGAGGGATTTAAAACGAGTTGAAAATTGGATTTCCGATCAAGAGAGATTAGGTTTGGTTGAGCCAAACGATAAGTCGAATCTGAATTTTTCAGAGACGCATCGGAAGCGTAAAATGGCTAAGTCTTTTGAAGACTTAATAGATGAATTAAATAAGTTTAATTCATTGGGGCGTGGCTTGGTTGGGCCGGCCAAAGAGGGTCTCCATCCTCTTTGCTTGGCCAGCCACAACAAAGGGAGAGAACTAAGTTTTTGGCTCAATTTATAAAATAAACCATGTGTGGTTTGTTTTATAAAATTATGGATGATATAAATTTTTATATAATAAACCAAGGTTTGATTTATTATTCTTGAAAATTAGAATGAACCATGGATTGGTTTATTTTATTTTATAAAATCAATCATGGATTGATTTACCATGATAAGAAAATTTATTTCATAAGAAAAAGGAGACTTGGTTGATTTTTATCATGAATTAATAAATGATAAAACTTGACATGATGGAATAAGTCATAGAAAATTTATTCCATAAGAAAAAAAGAGACTTGGCGTTTGAGTGGCCACTATATAAAGGACCCAAGGCAAGGCTTGGAAAATAATCGAAGTATTCTTGCCTGGGCTCTCTCCCTCTCCTCCCTTCTTCCTCTTGGCCGGCCACAAGGTTCTTCTCCCTTCTTCTTGCCGTGAGCACAAGGAGAAGCACCGAGGCGATGAAGTTCTTCCGTTGGGACGATCTTCCTCTCCAGCCATCATCACCTTGGGATTGGGCGCAAGTCATCTTCCTCCTTCTCGCCGGAATTGTGATTCCAGCCGACCTTGGTAGTGAGTTTTTCCGATGTGATTATTTCTTTCTTGGTATTTCATGTCGCGTTCTCGGAGAATCTAGTAGTTCTCGAGAACACGAAACTCGTGGCTTTGCGAAGTCATCCCGAAGATACTCGGCGTGGACGCGAATAGAGGCGGAGCTTCCGAGGGACGCTTACAGTTGGATCTCATCCCTTCCTTCGAGTTACGCGAGGTAATAAGTAAATTAGTTTATGTTTCTGCAAAAGTTTAAATATATGATCATGTCCACACAAGATAAAGTTGCATGCTTCGATGTGTGGTTAAATAATTTGAGAAATTATTTATGCTAAACCTTCCGCTGCACGTAATTAATTTTAAAATTACGAACCCACATCCATGTCAACATGCACCCGGTCCCAACATGGAGAACCTTGAAAGACTAGGATTCCCATTGGGCCAAGAATTGGCAACAGACCTTATCCTGCAATCGTTGTCGGAGGGGTATAATCAATTTGTCATGAACTACAACATGATGAAATTGACAAACCTTTGCCTGAGATGCTCAGCATGTTGAGAACTGCTGAACCCAATCACAAGAAGACCAAGACCAGTAATGTACTGATGGTAAACAAGGGAAAAGGCAAATGGAAGCCTAAAGGCAAGGGTAAGACCCAAGCCAAAGGAAAGACCAACTCTACTACATCCAAGGCTAAAGGTAAGGTGACTAAGGAAGGGACCTGCTTCCATTATGGTGAGACCGGACATTGGAAGAGGAACTGCAAACATTACCTGGAGGAAGTAAAGAAGAAAAGAAGTGAGACTTCTGCCTCAGGTATTTTTGTTATAGAAGTCAATCTATCTATCTCTTCTTCTTGGGTATTAGATACCGGATGCGCGTCTCACATTTGTACTAATGTATAGGGCCTTCAAAGAGCTAGATCATTGACAAAGGGCGAAGTGGACCTACGAGTAGGCAACGGAGCAAGAGTTGCTACTATTGCTATAGGAACATATTCCTTGTCTTTGCCCACTGGGCTTATCTTAGAACTAGAAGAGTGCTTTTATGTACCTGCATTAACTAAGAACATAATTTCAGTATCTTGTTTGGATAAGAAAGGTTTTTCATTTATCATATAGGACAAATGTTGGCCTGTAATGTTAAATGATCTATTCTATTGTAATGCACCACTGATAAATGGACTCTATGTTCTAGATCTAGAGAACCCAATCTATAACATAAATACCAAACGGTTCAAACCAAATGATTTGAACCAAACATATCTCTGGCATTGTCGCTTAGGACATATAAATGAGAGTCATGTAACGCCCGCTTTTTTTCCTAAAGTGGTGTTACGTTAACATACATAGGGGCATGTGAACATCATAAGGCAGCGGAATAATTTAAACTTACACATACATGCACCTATCTAGCCTTTCTAACCTAGTAACATGGAAACTTGGCATATTAGCACATACTTGACATCATACTTAACATGGAAACATCATACTTAACGTCATGCCATAAGATCACATAAGTAGCAAGTGCAAGCACATAAGTAACGAGTGTAAATTGTTTCTTGACAACACTACCATAAGCTTAGCATAAGACTTGTAAATATATCTTTCCTTGGCCAAGTCACTACCACACACATACTCTTGTCCCTCCTGCTGCTTCCCTTATTGTCCCCTTGCTTGATCTGCGGTATAAGGAAATAAGACTATAAGCACATAGGCTTAGTAAGACTCTTTCCTACTCACTAAAACCATTCATCAAAGTGATCATAAGCACACGAAACATGAACATAACTTGGTGCTTTGCATAGGACATAAGCATCTAACATCACTTAGCATGACATAGTTCTTGCATAGTACATGAACATAAAGTACACCTAACATAGTATGAGACATGGCATAAACATAAATATAAATATATTTAACATGGCATGATACATGACATAAACTTAAACATAAATCTACTTAACATGGCATAATACATGACATAAACTTAAACATAAATCTACTTAACATGGCATAATACATGACATAAACTTAAACATAAATCTACTTAACATGGCATAATACATGACATAAACTTAAACATAAATCTACTTAACATGGCATGATTTCTAACATAGCATATGGGCATCTTATTAACATAAACATAAGCATAAAACATTTCCTATCATGCATAATTCTTAACATGTACCATAAGCATAAAACATTACCATCTTGGCCTAATGCATAACATGAATGAATGCATGAGTCAAATGCATATACATAAGGATGCTTAACTTTTAAAATCATACTTTTAAATACTTAAACATAATCATAACATCATTGGGGTCCCCAGCTTGTACCACATACATACATCATAAGCGCGCATCCCTAAGTAAATACGAGGTAGCGAGCCCCGACCTACTAGGGTAAGGACAGCATAGTCGGTAGTCCCAGAACCGGGGCGTTCTTAAGGTGCCCATCCCTGTTGCACAACTTTGGTAGTGCCAGAACCGTGGACAGCATAGTCGGTAGTCCAAAATCGGGGCGTTCTTAAGGTACCTATCCCTTGGACCCATACTTCGGTCCAGTACAAGCCCATTCATAAAGTAAAATAACTTCACATGCTTCATTATTCATGAGACATTCATAGCATATTTAAACATAGCATAACCTTGTTACATGAAGCATGACATAAATCATACTTGACCTTTCATCGTTCATACTTAATGCATAGCATCATGATGCCCTAAGGCATGAGCATTATCTTCATTCATAAACATGGCATGCTTATATAAACATCATTCTTGTTCATAGTGCTTGCATGATCATGGTACATAAGGTAAGCATTGCATTGTACTCATAGAATATGACATGTTTACATAGACCATCATCCTAATTCATAGAGCTTGCATGATCATGATACATAAAGTAACCATTGTATTATATTCATAAAACATGACATATTTACATAGACCATTCTCGTAATTCATCTAACTTGCATGATCATGATGCATAAGATAAGCATTACATTGCATACATAAGTATAGTATCTATCACAAGCATGCATGGATAGGACTACTATAAACATGCTACATACCTAAGTGCATGGCATAGAACATAAGACATTCATAAATAACCCTACTAAGTATGGCATCTCACATAAACATAACATGAACTATAACACCTAAGGTTAGGGTTAAAGGTAACATAATTTCTACCACATGCTTGAACCTATATATATCATAATAAGCCATAAACCATCATTCATGAAACCCTAACTCCTCCTAGACCCTAATCATATTGCTTGGCCGAAACTTGTAAGGAGGGGTTCTATCATTCAATTGACATATAAGGTAGCATGAGATAAGGAAAAGACCATACATTACTTATAAAGCCATAGGAAACTATTAGGGCTCATGTTTAGGTTTAACCTTAACTCCTAGCCCTTCTTCATGGGGTTGGCCGAAACATACAAGGGCCATGGGTGCATGAATAAATTCATAAAATTTCCAATTAATCATTTAACACCTTCCATACCATACCATAGGAGCCATTGGAACCCTTACTTGAGATAAGCCCTAACTCTTGCCCTAGGACCCTTCTTGGCCGAAACTTTTAGGGTCACAAGGCCTTGTGAAAATTCACATAGATCACCCTCAACCTCTCTTGTATCATGAAGATACACAAAATACATACTTGGAGGTTTAAATCCCACCCTAACCATGGATTCATGGTGTTGGCCGAACCCTAAGGGATACTAAGGTCAAGTATACTCTACTTGGTCTCTTTAGATTGGTGAAACTAACCGAAGCTACTGATCCAAGACCCAAACTAGTTAGACCAGAATTTTTCAAAAAGTAATTTTGAAAATGAAATTTCATTAAAAGGCTTTGTCAAGGAAAGGGTTGATGATCCAATAAGGCTACGGCCAAAGAAGGCCTAGTGCCTCGCCAAGACCTGGAAGCCAATTTTTGAAATTCAAATTCAAGTTACTTCTTGTCAAATTCAAATCTAACACAAGCTTCAATTAAATCTTAGAGTTAATAAAAATGATTCAAGCATCTCACAATACACCTATAAGGCAACCACGCTTGCTGTATTGATACATCTAGAATGGGTGAGATGTTAAGGACTAATGAATTGATAAGCATGTTTCAAAATTATCATTCAAAATTGCTAGAATATTTTTCTAAAAATATATTTTCAAAATAGTGCTTCAAAATAATAATGTTTGTATGGATTTCATGCTTGTTGATTGCCAATACAGTATATGCTTTCAAAAATTATATTCTTTTGAAAATTATTTGACTCACACAATTAAACACAAGCCTCTTAGGACAACACTAAAGTTCCTTAAGGCACTTAGATAGAGTCAAACAGTATCGGGTATAGGGGGAGTGCTTTTCATTTTTTTTTGAAATGGTTTTCAAAAACTGCACTTTAAACATTACTATCATTAGAAAAATACTTTTCGAAAATTATGCTGTAAATCATTATTACTTGTGTTTTCAAAAAGGGTTTATGTTGTAAAAATTAAATGATTAAAAATTTACCTGTTTCTTTGACTTTGATAAACCCTAAAGACACAGAGGAAAGGTCCACTTCATGATCTTCAAGGACTCCTAGGATGTGTCAAATTTAGGGGGAGTCTGAGTCAAAAGAAGAATTTCAGAAAAGTTTTTTTGGTAATTATTCTTTTTTTTGTTAAATATTTCTTTTTAATCTGAATCAAACCTTAAGACTCAGAGGAAGAGTACTTGTGGTCAACAAGCTTCCCAGGACTGAGTCAAGTTTAGAGGGAGGTCAAATTAAAAGAATTATTTAATAACATATTTTCATATCTTCAAAATCTTGCTAAAAATCTAAGTCTTCAAAATACTATTATTCTATTTGTTAGAATTTGTGTGACTTATGAAACTATTTTTGAAATAATGTTTACTTGGGTTGGAGAATTTCTAGGACACTTAGGAAATGTCCTTGTAGTCAACAAGGTTTCCCAGGATGGTGTCAGACTGGAAGATAAACCAAGTCAAGTAAAATATTGGGTCTTCAAAAGTTCACACATTTTTCAAAATCTACTAGCATATATTTTCAAAAGTACTATCATTTTTTTGGCAAAATTTTGTTAATATTTACTTGAGTTTGAGGAATTTCCAGGATACTTAGGAAAATGTCCTTGTGGTTAACAAGGTTTCCTAGGATTGTGTCAGACTGGAAAAGAAACATAGTCAAGTAAAATATTATGTTTCAAAAATTACTTATATTTTTCAAAGTCTCATCTTTTTCAAAAATAGTTAGTACTTGCAAAATATACATAATATTTATATTTTCTAAAATAGCATTCTTTCAAAAATTATGCATTTTTCAAAAGTACTTAATTTTTCAAAAAATTCAATACATTTTTCAAAGGTACTTATATTTTTCAAAAATTACATAATCATTCAAAAGTACATAGCATCTTTTTCAAAATTATGCATTTTAAAAAAAAATGCAATATATCATTCAAAATGCAATGCTTTCAAAAATTTTGCACTAAGTATTTTTAAAAAGAACTAAAAGTTTTCATTTTTGGTGCAAGTATTTTCTTAAAGATTTTTGATGTATGACAAATGGGGAGAGGTGTGCTTAAGTTAGAAAAATTTTCTCAGGTGTGCTTAAGTTAGAAAAATTTTCTCCCAAGGATCAAAAATATAGTTTCAAAACTTATATCATTTTTTTGTTTTTTATCCCAAGGATAGTAACTTAGCCCCTTCAACCAATCTAACTTAAGTTATTGTCAAACATCAAAAAGGGGGAGATTGTTGGTCCAAGTTGCATCAATGATGTTCTCCTTTAAGTGTTTTAATGTTTGACAATACACTTAAATCAGTGATACATTGAACAGACAAAGGGGAGCAAAGGAGAAGTGACCTAAGTTGAAGAAAAGTCCTAGTTAACCTAGGCATCGAAACCATAAGACCTAGCGAAGGGCTGCTGGGCACCTAGCGAAGGGCTGCTAGGTATCAAAACCCTAAGACCCGGCGAAGGGCTGCTAGGCACCTAGCGAAGGGCTGCAAGGTATCAAAACCCTAAGACCCGGCGAAGGGCTACTGGGCACCTAGCGAAGGGCTGCTAGGTATCAAAACCCTAAGACCCGACGACGGGCTGTTGGGCACCTAGCGAAGGGCTGCTAGGAGTCTATGACCTAGCGAAGGACTGCTAGGCACCAAGCGAAGGACTGCTTGGTACCGAAGACCTGGCGAAGGATTGCTAGGCACCAGGCAAAGGACTGCTTGGTAACGAAGACCTAGCGAAGGGCTGCTAGGCACCTGGCGAAGGACTCTTGGCCCAAGGGACTGAGCAACTTAGCTGAGCGATGACTAAGGATAGTAGTAGAGACGGGTCAGGGTTTGAGCATCTCGCGGTCCGGAAGTATCGGAAGCTAAGTAAAAGTCCACTCGAAGGACTGGGTGGCAATCGTCTCCTGAAAGGAGTAGGTGAAAGGCGAGTTCTCGAGGATGGGAACTTGTGCCGGTTTGACCTAGGGGTTCGTGGAAATCCGAAGTCCGAACCAAGTCCTTGAGGTTAATATTGTATGTACATTTGCTTTGTGTTTGTGCATCTTGCAGGTACCAAGAACCGGAGATAAAGCAGGTAACCAGGCAAAAACTGTGCTGCCAGCCGTGAAGCAGGGCGGCCCCAGCAGTGGGGGTGCCCCCATCATCCAGGACACCCCTATCAGTGGGGGTGCCCAAGCTAAAGAAGGAAAAAAGAAAGGTTTGTTTAGCAGGAAGAATAGGTTTCATGCGGGGCGCCCGGAAGGTCCGGGGCGCCCGGAAGGTCCGGGGCGCCCGGGTTCAAAGCTGTAATTGCAGTTTCGAGTCCGAAACACAGATAAGCCCTCATGAGGGTGCCCGGGAGTTCCGGGGTGCCCTGGTCAAAGGTATTATCAGCTGCGGAGAGGTCGACGCGGGGATAAGATTTGACCGGGTTTATCGGGGTGCCCCCAACGTCCAGTGCGCCCGTAGGAAGCCTATAAAAGGGGCTTCGACCCCTCTGCTTCAGACACAACTGCTACAAGCCATTCTGATCATTCTGACCGACGACAACGCGCTAATGACGAAGCTCTACGACCGGGAGGCTCCAGGAGGAAGTGCGCGGCACTTCGGAGGTCCAGATCGGCCGAGCTTCAACTTTGTTTTGTTCGGTTTGCATTTAATATTCTGTACTTAATCTGCTATACTTTTGATTGTACTGTTACATTGTAAGACTAGTTTTCTCCACCTCCGGAAATTCCAGAAAGGAGACCAATAGTGGACTCACGCCGAGTATATAGGCCTTGGACGTACTGACCCTGGGGGGTTGGGAACCAAGTAAATAAATCCCGTTGTGTCCCTGTCTTGCTTTTATTTTTATTTACTGTTCCGCTGCACTAACGCTCTGAGTAGATTGAAAGTTTTACGAAGTTTTCACGTTAAGATTTTCACGATCGATATTCACCCCCCCCCCTCTATCGACGGCACCGGTCCTACACCGGGCGCCCTCCCACACCGGGGCGCCCTCTCCCTCCTGGGTGCCCGGGAATGGCCTATAAAAGAGGTTCATGCCCCCATTCTTCTCTCCACACCCAAAATTCTTCTAATCTCCAACTCCCTTCTTTCCAAAGTGACCTTGCAACCTTCTCGAGCTCTCATCCTCGACAATGCCTCCCCGAGCTGCCACCCGGTATAATCTTATTTGCATTTAAATTAATTTCAATTTTCTTTAATGAAATTCCTTCATAATGTTTGAAAACGCCGAGCAAACCAAGCAAACCCCGGTACCGAACCTAGTCCCGATCCTAGGTTCCCAACTTTAGAACTTTGTAATAAGTTTGCTCGAACGACATACAATCCTATAAAAATGAGCTACTTAAATAGACAATTCTTCACCCAATCTTGTCCCATGACAATGAATGTTATAAACTTTTACCAACTCGATAATATTGTATTCTGCACACATCCCATTAACACATCTCTATGTGCAGAATTCTATAACAACATAATTAGACAAGATGGTCTTATATTCGTCACTACCGTTCAAGGGATTCCCCTAACAATCACACCTTCGCTGATCAACCGATTTCTTGGACTACGACTCTCACAGTCCACCTTTTGTTGTTACCCTCCTAGGGAGTCTCCCTTTGATGCTCCCTACTCTCACATTACCCTAGATACTCTGCACTCCTACTTCTATAGGCATGTTAGGAACCCTCTGGCCAGACGATTTCAGTCTGTTGACCTTCAGGTCCAGGACTATGCTCTATATAGAGTTCTAGTCCGATGCATTCTTCCTTTATCCACTAGAGACGTCGCTACCATGCGACCATTTCACACCTTCCTCCTATACGCATTGATTCATCAGCTTGATATCGACATTGGACTCCACATGTTCCATGCGATCCTACATGCGTCTAGTGTTACCACGCAGGGGCGGGTACGCACTCCCTATTGCCACATCATCACTTCCATTCTTCATCATCACGGTCGTAACATCATCGAGGGAGAGATGGCCGCATTGACTGACTTCGATGAGATAGGTTATAAGAACTTCTCCCTAGCTGGTATAGAGGTCTCGGGTACCAGGGTTTTGTCCTGGAGACGTCAGAGAGCCGGACCCCAGATCGACTCGGATGAGGAAGTTGAAGTCGATGTCGCAGATCTGGCAGCCGAGGTGCATGAGCACATAGACGAGCCACCACCACTGACCATCGACCAGCGTTTCACTCAGATGTAGACGGAGGTCCACAGCCTCCGAGAGGAGGTCGAGGCTTACCACTTCGAGCAGATGGACGCTCGAAGAGCCGATCGAGAAGTTGATGACGCTGGATACATTGAGATGATGTCACTACTCAGAGCGTGGCAGCCCAGCTCTTCTGACCATCCTGGTCCCTCCTCCTAGATTTGATTGGCATTGTACTAGTGACTATTTGACTGCCCCTACTCAGTAGGGTTGACTCATATTTGACTTGTATGATTGTGCTGGTTCTCTCTTTTACCAGCTAACTTATTGAGTTAGATTATTTGCTTTTCTTGATTATCTGATCATAGTTAGGATTATGCTTAGTAGAATAGGTTTACATTACTACTGTTGTTTTTTTTGCTTTACTTGATTTTAAAATCAGTTTCTAAAATAATTTTAAAAACTGCTTTACTTAATTTCAAAATCAGCTTTTAAATTAGTTCGAAAAATCTTTTTAGAATTTTAAAATAATTTTTTGACTTAGTTTTTTAAAACTACCCCCTTCAAAACTAGGGCTTTTTCGCAAATGGACATTAGCCTAGGCCCTAACCCTAGAACTGCATGCACCTATAGATTTAGAAGTCAGCATCTCACAAACACCTTAGGGTACTTTTGACTGATAACCTAGAATGGGTTGAGATGCTTAGGTCTTTGCCTTAATTCAAGATGTAGATCAGTGCATCTGCAGTAATTGGGGCACTAAATACAAATTAAACAGCAATCAGGTTAAGTGTCAAGTTTAGAAAATCTAACTTGAACAGAACACTTAGCTTGACTAACCCTAGCGAAAACTACTGTTTATAACAGTTAGTAAGTAGCTAATTGGGTTAGACAGACCCTAAAGAGATAATTGAAATTGCTTTGGTTCAGTTTATATCTTGAATTGGTTCAGTATAGTACATTATTCTGTTATATATTTATGCAATTTATTTATTTTCTCTGCTATATTGCTTTGTTTTTTATATATGGCAAAGGGGGAGAGATAGGAAAAGGAGAGAAGCTTTAAAAGAGAAGCTTTAAAATTTTACATTTTTTTCAAAATCCAAATTTTCAAAACTTTATCCTTTCTTCAAAAAGTATTTAAACTTAAGCTGTTTTCAAAAGTTTTGTAAAGTACTTAAACTTAAGCTGTTGTCAAAAGTTTTGTAAAGTACTTAAACATAAGCTATTTTCAAAAGTTTTGTAAAGTACTTAAACTTAAGCTGTTGTCAAAAGTTTTGTAAAGTACTTAAGTTTTAAACTTAAGCTGTTGTCAAAAGTTTTGTAAAGTACTTAAACTTAAGCAGTTTTTTTTCAAAAATTTATCTAAGTACTTAAACCAAGCTAGGCTCAAAATTTGTCTGAATACTCAACCCAAGCTAGGTTCAAATTTTTCTAAGTACTTATCTTAAAAAGTTTCAAAAGAGATTCAAACTTTTCTTTAGAAAATTTTCTAAGTTATTGACATGAAAACGTCTCTAAATATCGTGGAAAATATTTTTTAAAATGTTCGAAGTATTTGAAAAATTAGTTCCATCTTTAAAACTTAGAAATTTTTTCCCCACGAACCTTTAGAAAACCTAGGGAGAGATCCTTCCAGGGGGAGGAAACTAAACTGTTATATCATCTATTCTTGATTAACTTAACTTTTTGAACCGGGTTGCCATAAATCAAAAAGGGAGAGATTGTTGGTGCAGACAGCACCCAAGTCGAACCTGTGTTTTGATAATGGCAAAAGGGTTCAAAAGTTAAGATATTATGTTGATCTAACATGTTCACTAAGTATACAGGAAAAGAAGTCCTAGGTACACTGGGCACGAAGCCCTGGTCCAGGACTAGGCACGAAGCCCTGGCAAGGAGCTGGGCACCGAAGACCTTCTCGGAAGGTGGGCAAGAAGTCCTGGTCGAGGACTGGGCACGAAGCCCTGGCAAGGAGCTGGGCACCGAAGACCTGCTCGGAAGGTGCGCACGAAGACTTGCTCGGAAGGTGGGCACGAAGACCTAGTCAGGTGCATCGGGCAAAAGTCCAACCGGAGGAGCCGGTTGACAAAAGGTAACCTCTCCTGAGAGGAGTAGGTGAGGACGCGTTCCCCGTCGAGGGAACAGTAGGCGTTGGTTCGACCTAGGGCTCCATTTTGGAGACCCAAAGTTAGAACCAAGACAGCTAAGGATGTATAAACCTAATACTTGATTGCTTTGTGTTGTTTTGGACTAATCCTGGATGCAGGACCGAAGGAATGAGTTTCTGCAGCTCAGAATGCCTCTAAGGAGAGAGGCAACAGCTGAGTAGGGCGCCCCCAGTGTCTCGGGCGCCCCCAAGGTCAAGGCAAAACAAGTTAAGCAAACATGTGCTTCGGCAGTTCACTGGGCGGGGCGCCCCCGTGATCCCGGGCGCCCCAGATGCTCCGGGCGCTCTCGTCAAAGCTCGATCCCGATTTTGGAGGGATTAGAGCTGACCGAGAGAGTTACGGATCAGAGGACACGTGGAGGGCGCCCCCAACGTCCCGGGCACCCCCAGACCTGCTATAAAAGGGGCTCGACCCCTGAGGCTTCAGCATCACTTCTTCAAACGCCAATACGCTCTTCTACTCAAGCGCTCTGCCCTGGAAACCTCCCAATTCGAGATACAAGCGCCGACGACATCCCTCTGCTCCAAAATACAATCCACACCGGGCGTCGGTAACAAAGAGCTGACTTTTTAAGTTTACTGTACTTCAATTATAATATCTGTCTGTAAACCTTTTTGCGCACATATAGAATTGCCCGCAGTAAACGGTCAACGACCGTGGGCCTTGGAGTAGGAGCCGGCCGTGACTCCGAACCAAGTAAATCGCTTGAGTTCTTTGCGTTGTGTTTTAAATTTCCGCTGCTAATTCTCTTAATCTCGAATCCGAAACATTTTACGATATTCACCCCCCTCTATCGTATTCTCTCGATCCAACACCCTCATCATGTGCCAATTGCTTCCCTTTGGCTTTCGCTTTCGACTTGCCGGTGTTTGTCGCCTTTCCCATACCTTTGTCCATCTCAGACTCCTCTCTTCCTCTGCAGAATGAGACACGCTTTAGTAGCCTTTTTAGGATGTTGGACATGACTTTTCCAATTGGGGTGAAGAAAGAAGGTATGAATTTAGGGGAGAAGGGAGGATGAATGAGATCTCTCAAGGAAGAAAGAAGAAAGAAGAAAAAGGGGGGATCTCTTGGAGGACGGTTGGGAGACATGGAGAGGAGGGGAAGATAAAGAGAATTTGTGTTTGTGGTGGGAGGAGGCTTAGTTCTATCTTTGGTGGGGGTAGATCATGTTTCTTGGAGTGGATTTTGCTTGGGTTGATGGGGATTGAGCTTGCAAGGAAGGGGGTTGGCATTTTGAGAAGGAAGTGGGAGGGAGGGGGGATTGTTCATGTGGTAGTGTGTGGGGGTATATATCCCAAAAACTTCGGCCGACATGACTGTGTTGAGTCACACAGTCGTGCCGTGTGCCTTTCAGTCTGGGCCAGCATGGCCTAGCTGTTAGTGATATGAGAGAAGTGTCCTAAGGCAATCGCCTTATGATTGCAATCATTTATTTTATTAAATGAATATTCACTATTTGAGTATACATGTTTGTGTATTTGATTGAGATCTTAAACTCATTTACTGAATGTCCGCAATACAATTCACAGCATGAGAGAATTTGTGATGAATTCACAACTAGTGATTATCTCTACATGTACAATTGTGAAGTATTGAAATTGTCCCTAGTCGATGAATTGATAAATACGGACACTATCAATTCTGTTGAGACTAGCATGAGTTATTCTCTAATCAGCTGATTCTCACTGGCTGGTGGCATTGAGATGTCCGGAGATAAACATGAATGCTAGTTAAGGGAACTAGTTCATTGGAGTGACTGGCTGTAAAACTTCATATGGTAGTCTACATATAGATATGTCAGTGAAGTTCTTACTGCAGCTTAAGTGCGATGTTCCTTTGACTTGCGGTGTTCAAGTCATCTTGGTCATGGAAACTTATACTTTGACATCTTAAGCAAGCATCTCCAAGGAGGTGTGGACCCAGGATGATTGGGTATAAGCCGAAGTGCCCGAAGATATTTGAACAACCTACAAAGGATTCACCACTCCTTGCGAGGAGATGTATACCCGAGGCCTATCATCGGATTGTTACTCGAAGCCTCTGGCCAGAGCATGACATGTTCAGAGTATGAATCTCTTAAATACATGAGAGTAATTAGAATCCGTAGGACGAGAAAACGTTACTTGGGCTAGGTGTGACGTAGTCAGCCTATTGGGGACTGACACACATAGACCATGTCCTAAACCAAGTGGGTATAAGATGGTGAAGGAAATGGGGCACGATTCATTATAGCTGTTGAAGGGTTTCAGAATTGTTTCTGAGGTCAACCGTTGATCTTTCAATTAATTAGGGATCATGAT
Organism: Boesenbergia rotunda; assembly: GCA_024364735.1. Lineage (NCBI taxonomy): Eukaryota > Viridiplantae > Streptophyta > Magnoliopsida > Zingiberales > Zingiberaceae > Boesenbergia > Boesenbergia rotunda. Next base: position 77,823 of record JAGFNQ010002088.1, on the reverse strand, counting down.
GTACTACTAAGTGTCACTCATGATCGTTCTATAATTGATTAATTATAGACGGCCAACATAAATCGAAAGCCTATTTATTCACACGCACTACGAGTAATCCGAGAGATTTAAAATGAGTTGAAAATTAGATTTTCCAATCAAGAGAGATTAAGTTTGGTTGAGCCAAACGATAAGTCGAATCTGAATTTTTCAGAGACGCATCGGAAGCGTAAAATGGCTAAGTCTTTTGAAGACTTAATAGATGAATTAAATAAGTTTAATTCATTAGGGCTTGGCTTGGATGGGCCGGCCAAAGAGGGCCTCCATCCTCTTTGCTTGGCTGACCACAACAAAGAGAGAGAACCAAGTTTTGGTTCAATTTATAAAATAAACCAAGTGTGGTTTGTTTTATAAAATTATGGATGATATAAATTTTTATATAATAAACCAAGGTTTGGTTTATTTTTCATGGAAATTAAAATGAACCATAGATTAGTTTATTTTATAAAATCAATCATGGATTGATTTACCATGATAAGGAAATTTATTCCATAGGAGAGAAGAGATTTGATTGATTTTTTATCAAGAATTAAAATATGATTTTAACCATGATATAAAATCAAACTTGGCATGATGGAATAAGTTATTCCATATTTGAGAGGCTTGATGGTTGTGAGGCCACTATATAAAGGACCCAAGGCAAGGCTTGGGTAATAATCATAGAGATGAAGGCATAGGCTCTCTCCCTCTCTTTCTCTCCTTCTCTTCTCCTCTTCTTGTCGTGCGCCAACCAACCCCGAGAAGGAGCACCAGCCGGCCATTCTTTTGTGGTTAATCTTCCAACTTCTCGCTTAGTTTTTCTTGTCGCGTTCTCCGAGAATCTAGTAGTTCTCGAGAATACGAAACTCGTGGCTTTGCGAAGTCATCCCAAAGATACTCGGCGTGGACGCGAATAGAGGCGGAGCTTCCAAGGGACACTTACGGTTGGATCTCGTCCCTTCCTTCGAGTTACGTGAGGTAATACGTAAATTAGTTTATGTTTCTGCAAAATTTTAAATATATGATCATGCCTACACAAGATAAAATTGCATGCTTAGATGTATGGTTAAATGATTTAGAGAAATTATTTATGCTAAACCTTCCACTGCACGTAATTAATTTTAAAATTATGAATCCGCATCCATGTCAACATGCACCCGGTCCCAACAGTGGTATCAGAGCCGAGGTTTGTGTTCGACGAAATCATATAATTGTTTTGCGGAAAGCTTTATCATGATCTCAATTTTGGAAAATTTTCAATTATGGAAACTTTCCAATTATGGTAAATTTACGATTTAGGAATTTCAAAGTTTGAAAATCCTCATGAAATTTCGCAAACTTTTGAAATATCTCTATTTCTGAAATTTTATAATAATTGTGAAAACTTTCCATTTTTGGAAACTTTCCAATTTTGGAAATTTCCTATTTTGAAAATTTTTCAATTTTGGAAAAACGTAAGTTTTCTTTGTACCAGAAACTTACAATTATTCTGAAAACCATCTATTTTTGGAAACTTTCCATTTATGGATAGCTTGCAATTTTGGGCACTTTCTTTCAAGAAAGTCTAGATAAATTATGAGAATATTAATTGGCATTTAAAATTATAATTAAAAATTAAATTATTTACAAAATTCTTTATTTTGGATTAAGCCTCAGGGAGCCGTCCAATTTAAAGTTAGTTGTTATAATTAAATTTCCTAAATTGAATTTAAATTGTCAAATGTTTAATTTGGATTGAGCGTCGGGGAGCCATCCAAATTAAATTATTGATATTAATTTTCCATAAATAAAATATGTGATCAAATCTTGGAAATTTTTGAGGTGATTCTCGAACGATAATTTCCTTATTTGATTTATGAGGTGACGCTCTTACATATTATTATCTCTAAAATTAATTAGGAAAATTGTTTCCTATAGAGTATATTTCCTTAAATAAGATTTTCATGAAAATAATATGTGGTTGAATTAAGGGAATCTGTCTCATAATTTAATAAGATTTGATTTAGAGAAATCAAAGTCTTAAACATATTATTTCCGAAATTGATTATGATAATTCAGGAAATTGTTTCCCAAAACAATTCCTTGAATAAAGTATGAAATTAGAATTAGGAAATCCTGTTCCTAATTCAATTAATGAGACTTGATAAATTAAGTCACATACATACTTTATTAAGGAAATCGTTAGAACATGACATAATTATATGTCATGAATGTGCATAAAAGAAAAGGATGAGACCCAAAATCCCTTACAAAATATTAAGGCCAACACCTTCCATTAATATGGTTAGAACCGGAGTTTTGTTTCTCGTTTGGGTTGATGGGCATATCCATGCCCGGCTTGAACCTCAGCATGTTCAAACCATGGAATTAGTTTATGATTAATATAGTTGGAGTCAGAGGTCAATCCTTAGTTTTGGTTGTTGGACACATCCAAGCCTGACTAAACGGTTGAATGAGCTCCAACCATATTAAAACTATTTCTTGATTAATGGGTTAGACTTAAGCTTGGAGCATCAATTTGTTGTGCCACAGCCAAGGTCGATGTAAAGAGAGGTGCAGTTGGGTGCTATGTATATTGTTGCATACTTGTTAATGAGTTAACAACCCAATGATTTATGCAAACATTTAATTAGTTGATAGCATAATGTGATAGTTGCATATGTATAATATGTAATCGGTATAATTACCTACCTTCATAGCTAAGAATAACTTGATGGACTCTAGCCATGGTTGTTCTTATCTATGGTTGGATATCAACCAATTTGGAGATGTTCCTACGATCTCCCGAATTGATAAAAAGGGTTATTCAATTCGAAAAATAAATAGGATTTAATTAATGTATATTGATGCATTCTTTATCATTCTCATCACATAACCTCAATTTGTATTTCTAGGATAATCACCTGATCATGTCTTCTCTGAATTTATGTTCCATTTTGGACACCAATAAGCTGACCGGGCCAAACTTCATGGACTGGTTTCGAAACTTGAGGATAGTCCTCAAGGCAGAAAAACTTGCTTATGTCCTTGAAGAACAACTTCCCAACCATCCTCCTGAAGATGCAACTCCAGACCAGTTAGTGGCCTATCAGAAACATGTGGCTGATTCTGAACTTGCGAGTTGCACCATGCTGGCCGCTATGGTACCTGAGCTACAAAAGCAGCGTGAGCATATGGATGCTCATACCATCGTCTTCCATCTTCATGAGCTATTTGACGAGCAGGCGAGATCCGAATGGTTTGAGATCTCCAAACTCCTCTTCACCTCTAAGATGCAGGAAGACACTTCTGTCTCATAGTTTGTGTTGAAGATGTTGGGGTATATTGAGGTACTAGGCACACTCGGATTTGCAATGGATCACGAACTAAGTATTGACTTTATTCTGCATTGTTTGCCCAAGTGTTACTCACAATTTGTGATGAACTATCGGATGAACAAACTGGAGACTACCAATCCTGAGTTGCTTAACCTGCTGAAGACTGTAGAGTCTTCTCTAAAGCAGGATCAGAAGACGGTACTATTAGTTGGTTCCTCAAAGAAAGGCTCTAAGAGGAAGCCCAAAGAACAAAATAAGGGAAGGAAGAAAAAGGCCAAAAAGATTGAAAAGGCACCAAAAGGCACTTGCCATCACTGCGGCAAGGAGGGCCACTGGTGAAGAAACTGCAAGGTTTATCTTGAGTCCTTGAAGAAGAAGGCATCTGATGCCCCATCCTCTTCAGGTATCTTCGTTATTAAATGTCAATATATTTCCTCGGACACCTAGGTACTTGATACTGGGTGTAGCTCACATATATGTAATGACATACAGGGGCTAAGGAATAGAAGAAGACTCGTCAAGGGAGAAGTGAATTTGCGAGTTGGAAATGTAGCAAAGATTGCTGCTGTTGCCATCAGAATATATTTGCTAAAGCTCCCTACTGGACTTGTCTTAGAATTGGTTAATTGTTATTTTGTTCCTTCGTTAATAAAGAACATTGTATCTATTTCATGCTTGAATGAAAAGGGTTATCATTTAACTTTTAGTAACAATTGCTGTTACATAACTTTAAATGGTGTTCTTTATGGGACCGAAACTTTATGCAATGGTATCTACACGTTAGATTTATCCGGTGACGTTTTCAATATCGAAGTTAGCACAAACGTGCTTGAATAGATAATCAAATAGACTCCTATATGTGGCATTGCCGTCTTGGCCATGTAAGTAAGAAGCGCATGACCAAATTACACCGATGTGGAATTCTGGAATCATTTGAACCCGGTTCATTTGATACATGCGAATCATGCTTAAAAGGCAAGATGACCAAATTACCCTTTTTCGGAAAAGGTAAACCAGTGGGAGAATTGCTTGGTCTAATACATACTGATGTATGTGGGCCAATGTCAACTCTTGCACAAGGAGGCTATAGCTACTTCATTACCTTTATCGATGATCACTCACGATTCGGGTATGTGTTCTTAATGAAACACAAATCTGAAGCTTTTGAGAAATTCAAAGAGTTCAGAAGTGAAGTAGAGAAACAGCTTGGCAAAAGTATTAAGATACTTCGATCTGATCGGGGTGGTGAATACTTAAGTCAAGAGTTTCAAGATTATCTTAGGGACAATGGGATATTGTCTCAATGGACTCCGCCATATACACCACAGCATAATGATGTATCTAAGAGGCGTAACCGAACCTTGATGGACATGGTTAGATCTATAATGAATCATGCAACTCTTCCAAAATCCTTTTGGGGCTATGCGCTTAAGACAGCTGTTTACTTACTAAACAGAGTCCCGACAAAGGTAGTCTCTACTACTCCATATGAGACGTGGAATAGTAAGAAACCTCATTTATCTCACCTAAAGATATGGGGTTGTCCTGCTTATGTAAAGTGGACCATATCAGTCAAATTGGATGCTAAGTCTGATAAATATCTATTTATTAGATACCCTAAGGAAACGAATGGTTACCAATTCTATCATCTCTTGGAACAAAAGGTGTTTGTTTCAAGGCATGCTGTATTTCTAGAAAAGAATTTCTTTTACAAGAAAACAGTGGGAGTAGCATTGAATTTGAAGAAGTTCAAGAAACTCCAATAGATATTACAGAGACACCTAGTCTAGACCCACACCAATAACTCATAATGATGAGCTATCAGTTGAACCTAAAACAACACCACTTCTTCGTAGGTCTGATAGGACACGCAATATTTCAGAGAGATACGGATTTCTCATAAGTGAATCAAACGACGTGTTACTCATTAACGATGATGAACCTATCAGTTATGAAGATGTCCTGAAAAATTCAGAAAGGGATAAATGGCTTGAAGCCATGAAGTCGGAAATGGATTCCATGTACAAAATTCAAGTATGGGACTTGGTTAACCCACCTGAAGGGATTAAGCCCATAGGGTGCAATTGGGTTTTCAAGAAGAAAACTGACATGGAAAGTAATGTTGTTACCTTTAAGGCTAGATTAGTGGCAAAAGGATATCGTCAGAATAAGGAATTGATTATGACGAAACCTATTGGCCAGTAGCTATGCTTAAATCCATTCGGATGCTCCTGGCCATAGCATCTCATTATGATTATGAGATATGGCAAATGGATGTGAAAATAGCTTTCCTTAATGGAAACCTTCTTGAGGATGTATACATGATACAACCTGAAGGTTTCACATCGGTTAATAAAACCAAAGTATGCAAGCTTCGACGATCCATATATGGACTAAAGCAAGCATCCAGGAGCTGGAACATCCGTTTTGATGAGACAATCAAAGAGTTTGATTTCTCGCAAAATCCTGACGAACCTTGTGTGTACAGGAAGGTTAGTGGGAGTGCAGTCGTATTCCTAGTGTTATATGTCGATGACATATTACTTATAGGAAATGATATATCAGTCTTACAGTCAGTTAAAATTTGGTTGTCCAAAACTTTCTCCATGAAAGACCTGGGAGAAGCAACCTATATCCTTGGGATTAGAATCTATAGAGATAGATCAAAATGATTGCTTGGTCTTTCTCTGTCTACATATATAGATCGAGTGCTAGAAAGGTTTAGCATGTCGGAATCCAAGAAAGGTTACCTTCCCATCAGGCATGGGATCAACCGTTCGAAATCTATGTGTCCGCGCACAGAAGACGAGAGGATTTGCATGAATAAGATTCATTATGCATCCGCGATAGGATCTATCATGTATGCTATGTTATGTACTAGGGTCGATGTATCGTATGCTCTGAGCGTCACAAGCAGATACCAGTCTGATCCAGGAATGGATCATTGGGCGTCTGTCAGACAATCCTCAAGTACTTAAGAAACACTAAGGATGTGTTCCAAATATATGGAGAGGTGATATGGTAATATGTGGGTATATAGATGTCAGTTTCCAGACAGATAAGGATGACTCCAAATCTCAGTCCGGATATGTATTTATTTTGAATGGAGGCGCAATAAGTTGGAAGACTTCCAAGCAAGACACCGTAGCGGATTCTACCACGGAAGCGGAATATATGCAGCTTCGGAAGCAGCAAAGGAAGCAGTCGGGATCAAGAAATTTGTCTCAGAACTTGGTGTGGTTCCAACCATTGATGAAGCAATACCGGTTTACTATGACAACAATGGAGCTATTGCACTAGCAAAGGAACCAACGTCTCATCAGCGATCCAAACATGTGCTTCGCCGCTATCATCTGATCAGAGAGATTATAACTAGGAATGATATACAAATTGAAAAAATTCCCACTGAATGGAATTTAGCGGATCCTTTAACTAAGGCCTTGGGTCAAAGCAAGTTTGAGGGTCATGTTAGAGCCTGTGGTATTGGGTACCATAGCGATTGGAATTAGGCCAAGTGGGAGTTTGTTAGTGATATGAGAGAAGTGTCCTAAGGCAATCACCTTATGATTGTAATCATTTATTTTAATAAATGAATATTCACTATTTGAGTATATATGTTTGTGTATTTGATTGACATCTAAACTCATTTACTGAATGCCCGCAATACAATCACAGCATGAGAGAATTTGTGATGAATTCACAACTAGTGATTATCTCTACATGTATAATTATGAAGTATTGAATTGTCCCCTAGTCAATGAATTGATAAATACGGACACTATCAATTCTGTTGAGACTAGCATGGGTTATTCTTTAATCAGCTGATTCTCACTGGCTGGTGACATTGAGAATGTCCGGAGATAAACATGAATGCTAGTTAAGGGAACTAGTTCATTGGGGTGACTGGCTGTAAAACTTCATATGGTAGTCTACATATAGATATGTTAGTGAATTCTTACTGCAGCTTAAGTGCGATGTTCCTTTGACTTGCGGTGTTCAAGTCATCTTGGTCATGGAGACTTATACNGCTTGTCCTGTCTGGCAGTCCTTCGCCAGTGCCTAGCATTCCTTCGCTAGGGCTTGTCCTGTCTGGCAGTCCTTCGCCAGTGCCTAGCATTCCTTCACTAGGGCTTTTCCTGTACACTCAAGAAACTCGTTAGACAACCATTAACCCTTAACTTTTGAACCTTTTTGCCAATATCAAAACACAGGTTTGACTTGGGTGCATACTGCACCAACAGCTTGACCCCAGTCAACGCTAATCTCCTGCTTCGAACTCGCAACAGCAAAACAGCTTTGAACCAGGGCGCCCCGGACCTCCCGGGCGCCCCGCTTGAAGCCTATTCTGTTGGTGCAAGTTGCATCAATGATGTTGTCCTCTAAGTGTTTTAATGATTGACAATACACTTAAGTTAGTGATACATTGAACAGACAAAGGGGAGCAAAGGAGAAGTAACCTAAGTGGAAGAAAAGTCCTAGCGAAGGGCTGCTAGGCATCGAAACCTTAAGACCTGGCGAGGGGCTGCTGGGCACCTAGCGAGGGGCTGCTAGGCATAGAAACCCTAAGACCTGGTGAAGGGCTGCTGGGCACCTAGCGAAGGGTTGCTCGGCATAGAAACACTAAGACCTGGCGTAGGGCTGCTGGGCACCTAGTGAAGGGCTGCTAGGCACCTAACGAAGGACTGCTAGGGAATGAAGACCTGGCAAAGGACTACTAGGCAATGAACACCTGGCGTAGGACTGCTAGGCACCTGGCGAAGGACTGCTAGGGAAAGAAGTCTTGGTCCAAGGGACTGAGCAACTTAGATAAGCGATGACTAAGGACAGGAGTAGAGACGGGTCAGGGTTTGGGCGTCTCGAGGTCCGGATGTATCGGAAGCTAACCAAAAGTCCACCCAAAGTACTGGGTGGCAATCGTCTCCTGAAAGGAGTAGGTGAAAGGCGTGTTCCCAGGGGTGGGAACTTGCGCCAGTTCGACCTAGGGTTTCGTGGAAATCCAAGGTCGGAACCAAGTCCTTAAGGCTAATATTGTATGTATATTTGCTTTGTGTTTGTGTATCTTGTAGGTACCAAGAACCAGAGACAAAGTAGGTAACCAGGTTGGAAGCCTTGATGCCAGGCGACCCCATTAGTGGGGGCGCCCCCAAGCATCCAGGGAGCCCCCATTGATGGGGGCGCCCAAGCTAAAGAAGAAAAAGTGGCACTGTAGTGTGGTAAGCAGAATAGGCTTCATGCGGGGCGCCCGGGAGGTCCGGGGCGCCCGGGTTCAAAGTTGTTTTGCTGCTACGAGTTCGAAGTAGGAGATTAACGTTGACTGGGTTTAAGCTAGGCACCCGGGAGGTCCAGGGTGCCCTGGTCAGAGATTTTATCAGTTGCGGCGAGGTCGGCGCAGGGATAAGGCTTGACCGGGTTTTTAGGGGCGCCCCTAACGTCCAGGGCACCCCCAGGAGTGTTATAAAAGGGGATTCGACCACTCTGCTTCAAACACAACTGCTTAGAGCTATTCTAATCATTCTGACTGACGACAACGCGTTAAAGATGAGGCTCTACATCCGGGAGGCTCCAGGCGGAAGTGCGCGACACTTCGGAGGTCCAGATCGGCTGGCGCTTCAACATAAGTTGTTTTGGTTTGATTTACATTCTACAATTCAGTATTTATCCTTTTGCTTGTAAATCAACTGTAAGACGGGTTTTCTCTGCCTCTGGAAATTTTGAAAAGGAGACCACTAGTGGACTCACGCCGAGTACATAGGCCTTGGACGTACTGACCATGGGGGGTCGGGAACCAAGTAAATAAATCCCCGCGTGTCTTTCTTGTTTTTATTTTTCTATTTTATTAGCCGTTGCACTAACACTCTGAGCAGATCGAAAGTCTTACAAAGTTTTCGCGAGAATTTTAACGATCGATATTCACCCCCCCCCTCTATCGACGACACCGGTCCTACAATTGGTATCAGAGCAAGACCTCTCTTCACCGGACTAACCGCCGACGGAGCAACGATGCCAGGAGTTGAGGGGGAGCCCAGGGGTGAATCAGGTACATATTTTTAATGTCCATTTTTAATTTCCATATTATTTGTTTCATGTGCAGGGAGAGAGGGCACTATAAAAATCAGTGCCCTACTCGTAAGACTCAATCTACACCACCGGCGGCAAAGGGAGCACTAGCGCCAGAAGTCCGAAGAGATAAAAGCCACATCAGATGCTTCAAATGAGAGAAGTACGGACACTACAAAAACAAGTGTCCAGCGAAGGTACGTAAGATTTATGTTCCAAAGATTTTACAAATTCCTGCACTGCCTTGTGATAATTTAGTTAATTTTTTTGATTAATTAGATGTACTGTATAGTAGAATTAACATTTTGCATGTCAAATTAGAAAATATAGATATGACTAAAGTATCAGAAATTAATTATTTAATTCAGAACATCAATTCATTAATTTCTAAAATAAATTATCATAACTTTAATTCTGATAATTTTAATTCAGATAAATTAAATCCTAAGGATAAATCTGAATTCAAAAATCTTAAGGATAATTCTGAATTTGAAAATCCTTTAGATAATTTTGAATTAAAATTTAAAAATCCGTTGTAAAACTCTGAAATCAAATTCAAGAATTCTGGGGATAATCCTGAAATTATTTTTGAAGATAAAAATGATTTTATTAAAAATCTTGAGGATAATGAAGATGAAATTCTCCTAGATAATAACTTAATTATAGATAATCTTGAAAATTATTACAAAACATTAATTAGTGGCCCAAATTACTCCTCCTACTTTGAGGATACTGAAAGATATAATTTTGAGGATGAGGAGGGTATGAAACTATCTAAGATAAAGGTCATAATTAATAAAGTTCACAAAGATTCAAATAAATCAAAATTATTAGAAAAACTTGAAAAGATAGATAAAGACCAAGAAGAAATTTTTGAAATATTGAAAATGATGAATTTAAACCCACAATTATTAATTAATCATTTCAACATTAATTATTCAAATCCTAATTAATTCAAATAAATTCAATTAATTCAATAAATTCAAATAAATTCAATTAGTTCAACTAAATTCAATTATTCAAATTAATTAATTCAATAAATTAAATTAAATTCAAATTTAATAAAATTCAAATTAAATTAAATTCAAATTAAATTAAATTAAATTTCATTTAAATTCAAATTAAATTAAATTAAATTTCATTTAAATTAAATTCAAATCTTAATTCAAATTAAATTCAAATCTTAATTAAATTAAATTCAAAATAAATTCAAATTAAATCCTAATTAAATTAAATTCAAATCAAATTCAAATTAAATCTTAATAAATTCAAATTAAATCCTAATTAAATTAAATTAAATCAATTTAATTCAATTATATCTTGATTAATTCGAACTTAAATTAATTCAAATTAAATCTTAATTAACTCATATTAGTTAGATCTTACTTACTTTAAATTAATTCAATTAATAACTTAATCTTAATTAATTCAAATTCAAATAATTCAACATCAATTAATTCTGAATTAATTAGTCCTTAATCAATATATTCTCCAATTAATCTTTAAATAAATTAAACATGAACTAAAATAAAATTTTACCCAAACTATAACAATTAAAATTTATAACACTAAATATGTCAAAGTGGGTTGACATATTTGCGGGTTCACACGACATGTATCAAATCGGGAATTTGATACATCTTTAGAAACATAATTAAAATGCTTTGGACTTGTTTGAATCATGCATAATTGCCATGTCATGCATTTGCTATTTCTTTTAAATATATGGCATGTCATTCATATTTAAATTTTATGCATAATTTAGAACGGCTATAGGAAAAAGAATAATTGAAACTTGATCAACCTAGTATTAGGTGGAGGTGAGATGATAGTACGTTAGGCAAGCCTTTTTGGTGGAACTAGCCGAAGCTACCGATCCATAACGTAAATTAGTTAGACCAAAATCTTTCAAAAAGTAACTTGAAGATGAATTTTCTATAAAAGGCTTTGTCATGGAAAGGGTTGATGATCCAATAAGGCTACAGCCAAAGAAGGCCTAGTGCCTCGCCAAGACCTGGAAGCCAATTACTGAAAATCAAATTCACTTTACTATTGCTAGATTTGAATCTAACACAAGCTTCAATTAAAATCTTAGATTTAATAATAAATTAAGAAAAATAATTCAAGCATCTCACAATACACCTATAAGGCAACCATGCTTGTTGTATTGTTATATCTAAAATGGGTGAGATGTTAAGGACTAATGAATTGAAAAATATTTTTCCAAATTGTTTTTCAAAATTGTTAGAATATTTTCCTAAAAATATATTTTCAAAATAGTGCTTCAAAATAATAATGTTTGTATGGATTTCATGCTTGTTTGATTGCCAATACAGTATACGTTTTCAAAAATTATATCCTTTTGAAAATTATTTGACTCACACAATTAGATACAAGCCTATTAGGACAACACTAAAGTTCCTTAAGGCACTTAGATAGAGTCAAACGATGTTGGGTACAGGGGGAGTGTTTTCTCTCTTTTAATTTTTTTTAAAAAAAAGACTTTTCGAAAACTGTGCCTTAATTTCTATCACATACGTTTACAAAAAGACTTATACTTTAAAAATTATCTTCTTTCCAAATTGTGATTTCAAAATCTATCTTTCTAAAAATTGGTGTTCATGTGATTCTGATAAACCCTAAAGACACAGAGGAAGGTCCACTTCATGACCTAAAAGGACTCCTAGGATGTGTCAAATTTAGGGGAGTCTGAGTCAAACTTCTGACAAGCTTTACATTATTTATGTTGAAAATTATTAGATTATTCTTTTGATCTGAATCAAACCTTAAGACTCAGAGGAAGAGTACTTGTGGTCAACAAGCTTCCCATGACTGAGTCAGGTTTAGGGGGAGGTCAAATTAAAAGAATTATTTAATAACATATTTTCTTGAACTATATCTTCAAAATCTTGCTAAAAACATAAGTATTCTTTCAAAATACTATCATTTTTCCCAGTATTTTCAAAAATTCATCTGGTTTTATTTAAAAAAAAGGATGTTTATCTTGAGGTTGGAAAATCTTCCAGGACACTTAGAAAAATGTCCTTGTAGTCAACAAGGTTTCCTATGATTGTGTCAGACTGGAAGATAAACTAAATCAAGTATTATGACTTCAAAAATTTATACATGTACTTACATCCTATTATTCTAGTTTTCAAAAGCTGTGTGACTTATGAAATTATTTACTTGAGTTTGAAAATTTTCCAAGACACTTAGGAAAATGTCCTTGTAGTTAACAAGATTTTCTAGGATTGTGTCAGACTGGAAAAGAAACCTAGTCAAGTAAAATATTATGTTTTCAAAATGCATAATACTTTTCAAAAATTACTTATACTTTTCAAAGTCTCATCTTTTTCAAAAATAGTTAGTACTTACAAAATATGTATAATATTGTTCAGAAATTTATATTTTTCAAAATATCTTTTAAAAAATGCATCATATCTTTCAAAGTACTTGCACCTTTCAAAACTCATAGTATTCTTGCAAAAATACGGTATTTTCTCAAAAAATGCAATATTGTTTAAGTTTAATGCAATATTGTTTAAGTTTTCAAAGTACTTGCACCTTTCAGAACCATATATTCTCATTGTTGGTGCAAGTATTTCTGGTGATTTTTTTTTATGTGTGACAAAGGGGGAGAGGTGTGCTTAAGTTAGAATAGGTGTGCTTAAGTTAGAATTTTTTCCGATTTCTCTCTAACCAAAGGATCAATTAATCAAAATATTTTTCAAAATGGGAGAGAGTGAAAGTTAGAAATTTTTTCTTATTTTTCCGAGAGGATCAAAAATTATTTTTTGTTTGATCCCAAGGATAGTAAGTTAGCCCCTTCAACCAATCTAACTTAAATTATTGTCAAACATCAAAAAGGGGGAGATTGTTGGTGCAAGTTGCATCAATGATGTTCTCCTCTAAGTGTTTTAATGTTTGACAATACACTTAAGTCAGAGATACATTGAACAGACAAAGGGGAGCAAAGGAGAAGTAACCTAAGTGGAAGAAAAGTCCTAGCGAAGGGCTGCTAGGCATCGAAACCTTAAGACCTGGCGAAGGGCTGCTGGGCACCTAGCGAGGGGCTACTAGGCATAAAAACCCTAAGACCTAGCGAAGGGCTGCTGGGCACCTAGCGAAGGGCTGCTAGGGACCTAGTGAAGGGCTGCTAGGCACCTAGTGAAGGGCTGCTAGGCATCGAAGACCTAGCGAAGGGATGCTAGGCACCTGGTGAAGGACTGCTAGGGAATGAAGACCTGGCGAAGGACTACTAGGCATCTGGGGAAGGATTGGTAGGGAATGAAGACCTGGCGAAGGACTTGTAGGGAATGAAGACCTGGCGAAGGACTACTAGGCACCAGGTGAAGGACTGCTAGGGAATGAAGTCTTGGTCCAAGGGACTGAGCAACTTAGCTAAGCGATGACTAAGGACAGGAGTAGAGACGGGTCAGGGTTTGGGCGTCTCGAGGTCCGGATGTATCGGAAGCTAAGCAAAAGTCCACCCAAAGGACTGGGTGGCAACCGTCTCCTGAAAGGAGTAGATGAAAGGCGCGTTCCCAGGGGTGGGAACTTGTGCCGGTTCGACCTAGGGTTTCGTGGAAATTCGAAGTCCGAACCAAGTCCTTAAGGCTAATATTGTATGTATATTTGCTTTGTGTTTGTGTATCTTGCAGGTACCAAGAACTGGAGACAAAGCAGGTAACCAGGCTGGAAGCCTTGATGCCAGGCGCTCTGATCAGTGGGGGCACCCCCAAGCATCCAGGGCGCACCCATTGATGGGGACGCCCAAGCTAAAGAAGAAAAAGTGGCAATGTTGTGTGGTAAGCAGAATAGGCTTCAAGCGGGACGCCTGGGAGGTCCGGGGCGCCCGGGTTCAAAGCTGTTTTGTTGCTGTGAGTTCAAAGAAGGAGATTAACATTGACTGGGTTCAACCTACCCGCCTGGGAGGTCCAGGGCACACTAGTAAGAGATTTTATCAGCTGCGGCGAGGTCGACGCAGGGATAAGGTTTGACCGGGTTTTTAGGGGCGCCCCCAGGAGTGCTATAAAAGGGGCTTCGACCCCTCTGCTTCAAACACAACTGCTTAGAGCTATTCTGATCATTCTGACCGATGACAACGTGCTAAAGATGAGGCTCTACGACAGGGAGGCTCCAGGAGGAAGTGCATGACACTTCGGAGGTCCATATCGGCTGACGCTTCGACATAAGTTGTTTTGGTTTGATTTACATTCTGCAATTCAGTATTTATCCTTTTGCTTGTAAATCAAATGTATGACGGGTTTTCTCTGCCTCCGAAAATTCCCGAAAGGAGACAAATAGTGGACTCACGCCGAGTACATAGGCCTTGGACGTACTGACCCTGGGGGGTCGGAAACCAAGTAAATAAATCCCCGCGTGTCTTTCTTGTTTTAATTTTTCTATTTAATTTTCCGCTGCACTAACACTCTGAGCAGATCAAAAATCTTACGAAGTTTCCACGAGAATTTTAACGATCGATATTCACCCCCCTCTATTGACGGCACCGGTCCTACATATTCTGCCTTCTTCACTATACTGCTTTTTCCTTCATTGGTTTGGGCACCCCCATCAATGGGGGCGCCCTGGATGCATGGGGCACCCCCACTGATGGGGGCGCCTAGCTTCAATGCTTCCAGCCTAGTTACCTGCTTTGTCTCCGGTTCTTGGACCCTGCAAGATACCTAAACACAAAGCAAATATACATACATTATTAGCCTTAAGGACTTGGTTTGGACTTCAGATTTCCACGAAACCCTACGTCGAACAGATGCAAGTTCTCACCCCCCGAGAATGCGCCTTTCACCTACTCCTTTTAGGAGACGGTTGCCACCCATTCCTTCGGGTGGACTTTTTCTTAGCTTCTGATACTTCCGGACCTCAAGTCGCCCGAACCCTGATCCGTCTCTACTTCTGTCCTTAGTCATCGCTCAGCTAAGTGGCTCAGTCCCTCGGACCAAGACTTCGTGCCCAAACCCTAAGTCCAGGACTTCGGTGCCCAACCCTTGGCCAGGTCTTCTTTCACAATTCCCCAAACCAGGTCTTCGGTGCCCAACCCCCGGCCAGGTCTTCTTGCGCAGTCCTCGACCAGGACTTAGTGCCCACCTTTCGAGCAGGTCTTCGGTGCCCAGCCTTTTGCCAGGACTTAGTGCCCAGTCCTCGACCAGGACTTCGTGCCCACCTTCCGAGCAGGTCTTAGTGCCTAGGTTAACTAGGACTTTTCTTCCACTTAGGTTACTTCTCCTTTGCTCCCCTTGTCTGTTCAATGTATCACTGACTTAAGTGTATTGTCAAACATTAAAATACTTAAAGGAGAGCATCATTGATGCAACATGCACCAACAATCTCCCCCTTTTTGATGTTTGACAATAACTTAAGTTAGATTGGTTGAAGGGGCTAACTTACTATCCTTGGGATCAAACTAAAAATGATCTTAGTTTTGAAAATATATTTTTGATCCTCTGGGAAAAATAAGAAAAAATTTCTAACCTTCATTCTCTCCCATTTTGAAAAACATTTTGATTAATTGATCCTTTGGTAAGAGAGAAACCAAAAAAAATTTCTAACTTAAGCACACCTCTCCCCCTTTGTCATACATAAAAAAAAATCACCAAAAATACTTGCGCCAACAATGAGAATATTTGGTTCTTTTTGAAAATACTTAGTATAAATTTTTGAGGGCATAGCATAAAACTACGTATTTTGATCTTAGAAAACTTAAACAATATTGCATATTTTTTGAGAAAATACCATATTTTTGAAAGAATACTGTGAGTTTTGAAAGGTGCAAGTACTTTGAAAGATATGATACATTTTTGAAAGATATTTTGAAAAATATAAGTTTTTCTGAAAAATGTTATACATATTTTGCAAGTATTAACTATTTTTGAAAAAGATGAGACTTTGAAAAATATAAGTAATTTTTGAAAATTATTATGCATTTTGAAAATATAATATCTTACTTGACTAGCTTTCTTTTCCAGTCTGACATAATCCTAGGAAATCTTGTTAACTACAACGACATTTTCCTAAGTGTCCTGGAAAATTTTCAAACTCAAGTAAATATAAGAATAATTTCATAAGTCACACAACTTCTGAAAAACAGAATAATAGGATGTAAGTACATTTTGAAAAATGTATAAATTTTTGAAGTCATAATACTTGATTTGGTTTATCTTCCAGTATGACACAATCATAGGAAACCTTGATGACTACAAGGACATTTTCCTATGTGTCCTGGAAGATTTTCCAAACTCAAGATAAACATCTTCTTTCAGATTGATCAAAACCAGATGAATTTTTGAAAATAGTGGTATTTTTAAGGAAAAACAATAATAGTATTTCGAAAGAATACTTATATTTTTAGCAAGATTTTGAAAATATAGTTTAGGAAAACATGTTATTAAATAATTCTTTTAATTTAACCTCCCCTAAACTTGACTCGGTCGTGGGAAGCTTGTTGACCACAAGTACTCTTCCTCTGAGTCTTAAGGTTTAATTCAGATCAAAAGAATAATCTAATAATTTTCAACATAAATAATGTAAAGCTTGTCAGAAGTTTGACTCAGACTCCCGCTAAATCTGACACATCCTAGGAGTCCTTTTAGATCATGAAGTAGACTTAATTTTTAAAGTATAAGTCTTTTTGAAAACATATGTAATAGAAATTAAGGTGCAGTTTTTGAAAAAAAAAATTAAAAGAGTGAAAACACTCCCCCTGTACCCAACATCGTTTGACTCTATTTAAGTGCCTTAAGGAACTTTAGTGTTGTCCTAGGAGGCTTGTGTCTAACTGAGTGAGTCAAATAATTTTTGAAAAGATATACTTTTGAAAAATGTATACTATGTATAATCAATCAGACAAGCATGAATTCCATAAAAATATTATTATGTTGAAGCAATATTTTGAAAATATATTTTTAGGAAAATATTCTAACAATTTTGGAAAAACAATTTTGAAAAATGTTTCTTAATTCATTAGTCCTTAACATCTCACCCATTTTAGATATATCAATACAACAAGCATGGTTGCCTTATAGGTGTATTGTGTGATGCTTGAATCATTTTTCTTAAATTATTATTAACTCTAAGATTTAATTGAAGCTTGTGATAGATTCAAATCTAGCAATTGTAAAGTGAATTTGATTTTCAGTAATTTGCTTCCAGGTCTTGGCGAGGCACTAGGCCTTCTTTGGCCGTAGCCTTATTGGATCATCAACCCTTTCCTTGACAAAGCCTTTTATAGAAAATTCATCTTCAAGCTACTTCTTGAATGATTTTGGTCTAACTAGTTTAGGTCTTGGATCGGTAGCTTCGGCTAGTTCTTCCAAAAAGGTTTCCCTAACGTACTATCATCTCACCTCCACCTATTATTAGGTTGATCAAGTTTCAATTATTCTTTTTCCTATAACCGTTCTAAATTATGCACAAAATTTAAATATGAATGACATGTCATATATTTAAAAGAAATAGCAAATGCATGACATGGCAATTATGCATGATTCAAACAAGTCCAAACCAATTTAATTACGTTTCTAAAGATGTATTAAATTCCCGATTTGATACATGTCATGTGAGCCCATGAATATGTCAGCCCACTTTGACATATTTAATTTTATTAAATTAATTGTTGCAATTTTGGTAAGATTTTAGTTTGAGTTTGAGTTATTTACGATTTGGTTGGATTCAAGTTAATTAAGAATTAATTGAAGTTGAATTAATTAATTGAGGTTGAATTAATTAGGAATTAATTAATTAGGAATTAGGGTTTGAGACTGAAACCTGGAGGATATCGATGACTGAGACAAAAATAAATATTGGTGACTGAGGTCGGAATAAAGGTGATGTCAATGACTGAGACCAAGATTGAGGCAGTGTCGGGATCCTTACTTTATCACACTTATAACCTTGAAATGAGTGTATTAAGCAAATTCTATTAGACTCGAATCCTTTTTAGGTTGAATTTGACCTCCTTTAAGTCAATTCACCTCACATTAACTTTAACTGATAGATCAGCATGACTTTTGACCATAGGAGACACATGGGGGTCATAGGATTCTGCCATATCACAAACCTCTCCTTCAAGTCTAGTAAAAAAATGCATAGTCCAACTGAATGGAATGTGAGCACAAGTTGTCATCTTCCTACTGAGCTTAGCTTTCTGGAATGTAGAGTTGAGGTGTCATCATTTCATTGGGACAGTTGACTAGGTTACGGTCGTTAGAGAGAAGAGGCATCACATTCAATGAAAGCGATACACGAGATTGCATAGCACCCTTATGGTTGGCGCATTGTACCACTGCATTAATAGTTGGCATGCGATATTCACCTCGAGCCACGGGAGCACCTTACTGTATTAATTGTAAAGGCGTGCAGTGGTGTTGTTGCTAACATAACCCTAGATTCAATGATGATGGCGCGCTAGCGCCTATTTAGTCTACATCTAACAATTGCATTTGAACTATTATGGAGATTGATACATTGCTTTGTAACTTGCGACTATTGTGTTTTAATGATAGAAATTGCATCATGATTGTAACCATTTAGCTGAGCGATCTATAGTGATCTGATAGTTGTGAGGAGATCTTGCCTCTCTTTTCTCGCCATCCAATGGCTTAGTGGGTAGCAGCGACAACTCAATTGTGCCTCCCCAAAGTATATTAGGTAATGGTAAAGAGATAATGCCTTCATTCATTTCTACCCGAGCTAGTGTCTTCATCTCTGTCCTCTCTTCTTCCAACGATAAAGTAAGTTCTCCACCCTTTCTGCCTTCATATTCGATCCTTTAGCTTCCCTCTGTGCCATTCTTTTCTATCCTATGGCTATTGACGATACCTCGGACCGTTGGTATGAGTCCTAGCGGACTTTATATACAAGAGGCGCAAAAGCACAGCTCCGTCTATCCTATGATATCCCACCAGATCATAAGATCTAGATCCTAATGCTAAAACACTAGCTACACAAGCGTCCCCCAGGTTACATCACATGTTTATAAAGTTAGCTATCTAGTGTGTTGGGTTTCCTATGTGTTAATCTATGCCTATGAAAATATGTTTTAGAAAAACATATAGTAGAGGCGAAATAAATTTCTTAATTATCACATCACACATCACATACAACCACAAAAACATACATGTGCAAAACATAATCACAGATTAAAACTTCGTTTAGAAATTATAACATCAGATGACGTTTAATGAAAACGACATCAACTAGCAAACCTCGCAAGATTTGTCTCTATCAATATCCACACTAAGTAGTGTTCAAGATGACTTCGCAAAGCCATAAGTTGTGTCTCCACTTCGGTACTAGCCAAAGGAATGAGACAACATGATCTAAGAGAAAAACCCTCAACTCGATTTGGTGCCTAGTGGCACCAAAAGGAGATTTGGCCAAGTGAAAGAGCCGGCCTTGGGAGAGGGTCGGCTTTAGGAGAGGGTCGACCAAGTGAAGAAGTTTCGGCCAAGGGGAAAGTCTGTCCAAGGGAGAAGGTCGACTGTCCTTCCATGGTGGGCGGCGATAACACAAGTGGAGAGTCGACTCCTCATTGCTTGGTGGGGTGGCAATAACTTGGGGGAAGGGGGCAACAACCACAAGAATAGAGAGGAAAACCCTTAACCAAAAACTTATCCCTCTTATACTATGAAGAGATATTTATACACCTCTTCATTAAGACTTGGGGAAAAAGTCATAACCTAAGCACAAACTTAAGCTCACATCATATGTGCTGGTTCAATCCACCTACAAGAGGTATGAACTAAAATCAAACTCATCTCATGAGTAGATCCAATTTGCCTATAAGAGGCATATATGACCCATTAACACTTTTATTATGACAAATATTTTGCATATTTGTCCTTCGTTTGGTCCAACCAAACATAATCACTTTCTTAATTTAAGAATCTTATTCTGAACTTACTCTTAGGTCTTTAAGACTACTCTTAATGTGTGTGACCTAATAGATCCTAGATTATGTTGGTTATGTTGGTGCAGAAGGCACCCAAGTCAAACCTGTGTTTTGATAATGGCAACAGGGTTCAAAAGTTAGGTCTTACTTGTTATCTAACATGTCACTCTAGTGTGAAGGGTAAAAAGCCCTAGCGAAGGAATGCTAGGCACTGGTGAAGGAATGCCAGGGTAAAAAGCCCTAGCGAAGGACTGCTAGGCACTGGCGAAGGAATGCCAGGGTGAAAAGCCCTAGAGAGGGACTGCTAGGTGCCAGGCGAAGGACAGCCTGGGACTGAAGCCCTAGCGAAGGAATGCTAGGCACCGGGCGAAGGACAGCTCGGCATCCAAGACCTGGCAAAGGACCGTCAGGCAAAAGTCCAACTAGAGGAACGGTTGGCATCAGGTACATTCTCTCGAGAGGAGTAGGTGAGGACGCGTTCCTCGTCGAGGGAACAGTAGGCGTCGGTTCGACCTAGGGCACCATTTTGGAGGCCCAAAGTCAGAACCAAGACAGCTAAGGCTGTATAAACTAACACATTATTATTTTATGTTATTTTGGACAAACCCTGGATGCAGGACCAAAGGAACGAGTGTCTACAGCTCAGAGAGCCTCAAAGGAGTGAGGCAGT
Source organism: Boesenbergia rotunda (assembly GCA_024364735.1). Classification (NCBI taxonomy): domain Eukaryota; kingdom Viridiplantae; phylum Streptophyta; class Magnoliopsida; order Zingiberales; family Zingiberaceae; genus Boesenbergia; species Boesenbergia rotunda. The sequence continues at coordinate 56,852 of JAGFNQ010002088.1, read as the reverse complement.
GGCTGAGTAGGGCGCCCGGAGTATCCCGGGCGCCCCCAAGGTACATACAAAACAATGTAAGTAAAGAAGGCTTCAAACAGCTGCTGGGCGGGGCGCCCCCGTGCTCCCGGGCGCCCCCGCTGCTCCCGGGCGCCCCCAGCGTCCCGGGGGCCCCCAGCGCCAACTACCGAAGCAGCTCCCATCGAACCCAACGGATGAAGTTTGACCCGGTCAATACGGGCGCCCCGAGCTCTCCGGGCGCCCCGGTCAAAGCTGATCCCGAATGTAAAGGGATCAGAAGCTGACCGAGTAATTACCGGATCAACCGACACGTGGGGGGCTCCCCCGACATCCCGGGCACCCCCAGGCCCTATAAAAGGGCCCTCGACCCCAAGGCTTGAATAAAAAAATCTCATTCAACGCTTCTACGCTCTTCTGCTCCCGCGCTCTGCTCCGGAAACCTCCCGACACGAGACTCAAGCGCCAACGACGTCCTCCCGCTCCGAAAATACTATCTACTCCGGACGTCGGTAACGAAGAGCTATTTTAGTTTACTGTAATGAATTCTGTAAAATCTTTTGTAAACTATTTTTGCGACATATAGAATTGCCCGCAGAAAATGGTCAACGACCGTGGGCCTTGGAGTAGGAGTCGACCTAGGCTCCGAACCAAGTAAAAAATCTTGGTGTTTGCGTATTTTATTTTTAATCTTCCGCTGTGCAAATTCTCTATCTTAAATCCGAACGCTTTCCGATATTCACCCCCCCTCTATCGGTTCTCTCGATCCAACAAGTGGTATCAGAGCGGGGAAGTTCAAATTTGGTGCAACCACCAGTTTGAAAATTTTTTCAGATTTTTCTATTTTATTTTCTTTTTCTCGTTCGAATTTCTTCTAAATCTTTCGTTCGAATTTTTTCCATTAATCGAGGTTGGTGCAACACCCCTGGTTATTTTACTTTCCTTATCCCGCACTACTAATCCAAGACCAAGTCTTGGGAAAAATTTTTTCTTGTTAGTTATCTTTTTTAGATTAAATGGCCATGCAAGAAGGATTCAGCACCGCTAGACCTCCACTGTTCAGTGGAGAAGACTTTTCTTACTGGAAAAGTCGAATGGAGGTCCACCTGAAAACTCAGGTGGACATGTGGATAATCATCCAGTCCGGACTGGAGATTCCGAATAACGCCGAAGGAGTACCTCAAAGCTGATCGGAATAGGACACCGCTCTGAAGCGCAAAACAGAAGCCGATGCAAAAGCAACACAGACCCTACAATGCTGTAATGCCCGCTTTTTTTTTCTTTCCGTAAAGCGGCGTTACGTTAACATGAGTAGGGCCGGTGGACATCATAATGCAGCGGAAAAACATTAAACTTACACCTACATGCACCTACTACCATTCCTAACATCATGACATGGGAACTTGGCATATTAACTTCATACTTAGCATCATATCATGTCATACTTAGCATCATGTCATAGAGTCACATAAGTCACCATTCAAGCACATAAGTAGTAAAGGTAAAGTTCTAGCATAAGACGAGTAAACATATTGTTTTCTTGGCCAAGTCACTACCACACACATGCATTCTTGCCCTCCTGCTGCTTCCTTACTGTCCCCTTGCGTGATCTGCGGTATAAGGAAATAAGACTATAAGCACACAGGCTTAGTAAGACTCTTTCCTACTCACTAAAACCATTTATCACTTAATCATGAGCACATAAAACATTAACATACGTAGTGCTCTACTTAGAACATAAGCATCTAGAATCACTTAGCATATATTTTGCATGGCATGAACATAAACGTAATAAACATTCCTAGCATGACATGATACATGGCATAAACATAACAAAGTAAACATTCTTAGCATGGCATGATACATGGCATAAACCTAACATAATAAACATTCTTAGCATGGCATGATACTTGGCATAAACATAAACATAATAAACATTCGTAGCATGACATATGACTTGGCATAAACATAGACATAATAAACATTCGTGGCATGGCATAAGACTTGGCATAAACATAAACATAATAAACATTTGTAGCATGGCATAAGACTTGGCATAAACATAAACATAATAAACATTCGTAGCATGACATATGACTTGGCATAAACATAAACATAAGACATTGCTATCATGGCAAAAATGCATAACATGAATGAATGCATGAGTCTAATGCATATACATAAGGATGCTTAACTTTTAAATACTTAAACATAATCAAAACATCATTGGGGGTCCCCGGCTTGCACCACATACATACATCATAAGCGCGCATCCCTAAGTAAATACGAGGTAGCGAGCCCCGACCTACTAGGGTAAGGACAGCATAGTCGGTAGTCCCAGAACCAGGGCGTTCTTAAGGTGCCCATTCCTGTTGCACAGCTTCGGTAGTGCCAGAACCGTGGACAGCATAGTCGGTAGTCCAGAACCGGGGCGTTCTTAAGGTGCCCATCCCTTGGACCCATACTTCGGTCCGGTACAAGCCCATTCATAAATTAAAATACTTCACATGATTCATCATTCATACATCATGGCATGCATCTTTTTTCATAAAACATAGCATGCATCTTCATTCATAAAACATGGCATGCATCTTCATTCATAAAACATGGCATGCATCTCCTTTCATAAAACATGGCATGCTTACATAAAACATCATTCCTATTCCTAGTGCTTGCATGATCATGGCATCTAAGGTAAGCATTGCATTATATTCATTGAACATGATATATTTACATAGACCATTTTCCTAATCCATGGAGCTTGCATGGCCATGATACATAAGGTAAGCATTGCATTTCATCCATAAGCATGGTATTTCTCACAAGCATACATAGGTAGAACTTCTATAAACATGCTACCTACTATCCAAGTGCATGGCAAAGAACAGAAGACATTCATGAATAACCCTATTAAGCATGGCATAAACATACACCCATTAAACATGGTACTTAAGGTTAGGATTATTGCTAACATAATTTCTACCACATGCTTGAACCTATATATATATATATATATATACTTCATAATAAGTCATAAATCATCATTCTTCAAACCCTAACTCCTCCCATACCCTATTTATCTTGCTTGGCCGAAACTTACAAGGGGGAGTTCCATCATTCAAATAACATGTAAGGTAGCATAAGGAAAAGTAACAACCATGCATTACCTATAGGGTCATAAGAAGCCATTTAGGCACATGATTAAATCCGAAACTTTTGTGTCGCCCTGGAAAATTTTTCGGGGAGTTCCTAGAATTTTTCCGGGCTCTGGGACTAAGTTTAAGGGTTTAAGGGATAAGGAATTCCAAACCTAGGGGTGGTTTTGCAATTAGTTTGAAATTCGTTGGACCAAAATGCAAAACTCCCACCTACTTAAGTCACCCGACCACAACCGACGCCTTCCTCTTGTTCTCCCTCTCCTCCGCATGACCTAGCCGCCAGTGAGACTCGATGCCGCAGCGGAAGCCACGCCCGACCGCCCCATCCCACCTCTCTGCCGATCGAGCGTGATACACTAAATCTCCTCCCCTTCACGTTCTTCTTCCCCACAAAGTCTCCACTGCGTCCGAGTTGGCCGAGGAGAGTGTCGTCGGGATTTTGGATCGTCGGCCACACTTAGATCCAAGGTTCGATAGGGAGCAAGTCATTGCAAGCGGCGACATCAAGATTGGGTCGGGAGTTCATCGTCGACCACCTCTCGTTGGCACAGGTGGAGATTGGGGGCTTGATTACGGCTCACCTTTGATTTCTTGCGAAGAAGGAATTTCTCAGAGCAATAGGGACAGAAAGGGGATCTGTGTTTGGTTGGCGCCTTCCTCCTTGCTACGGTTGTCCTCGTCGATTCTTGAACAGGGCAACGCTAGCACATGTGAGGTAAGGAGATGTCGTAAGCTTCATAGAATGATGAGATTCTTGAATTAAACAGTGGTAGAATGAATTGTGTTGCAGTTGATGTTTTATTTGATTTTCATTGTTTTTTTCTTTTTTTCTCACTCTGGTTGCTATGAGTGTGAATTAGGTAAGTTTGTTGATTGGATCATGATGTGGATGATCTATTTGATTCAAGGTTGTGTATGGATTGTAGAGTTCGCCGTGAGCTTCACTATTGGGTGGAGTGTTCTTTCAGCTTGCTGTTTGCGTCGGCAGTTGGAACCGGGATTAGAGGTAAGGAATGTAAGATTTTGGATTTATTGTGTGCTGTGAAATCCATGCTCACTTTTAATTGGAGCTTAATTCCTCTAGCTTCATTCCATTGCTCAGACTTCAGGTTGGATCAACTTAGCTGTAGCTATGTACTCCAATTAGAGCAATAGATAAGTTCTGTGAATTTGAATTTGGGGATTGGATGTGGTTCTGTGTGTTGGGTTAGGTTTAGATTAAACCTAAGTTGAACCTAATTAAGATAAGGGAGTTTAATTAGGGATTAATCAATAATAAAGAATTTAAACCTAATCTTGATGGGGTTGAATTGAAAGTGAACCCAACCTTAATTACATAGAGTAATTAGGAACCTTCTATTTAATTAAAGGAAATTAAATAGAAAGAAATGGATTTGGTTAACCCTAAAATGAATTAGGGATTAATTAGCTAGTTGTTATTTTTGTAATAGCTAATTAAATACAATCCTTGGTACAGGAGCTTGATTGACTTATTATTGGCGGGTGGTTCTGTCTCATTTGATACGGACTTCACTCTTGGAGGCGGGTACCCTTTGACTTATCTCTTTTGATATTGTCATGTGTTTATGCATAGACTGTTATAGATAGCAGTAAGATTATACGCTATCCCTGTTTATTATACCTGTTCTGGATACTTGTTGTCTATCCCTGAGTTATTATACTTGTTCTGGATACATGTGGTTTACCCTTGAGTTAGTATGTTGTAGTTCCATACAGTCTCAGGTATTGTCATAACTATATGTATGCTTAGAGATCGTGTTGTATCTCCTGCCTTTGACCTTGAGGGAATTGTAGTTTCCAGTCAGTATACCGTGTAGGTTCCCTGTACTTCCTGTTATAGGATTTCAGATTGAGACTTAGTATACTGAGGACTTGGGGAGGGAGGTATGTGTATCTATCATACACCATCCTTGCATTGTTGCATGCCGGCGATCAGCGACTCCCTTGTGGTTGAGCCTAATCGTCTTCCAGCACATGATATGCACACACGGCCACTCATGGGTTAGTGGATACCGCTGGGTGTGTGCATTTGCTCTGTATTGCTCCGCTCGTCCGCTCAGGGGTAGTGGTTTCAGAGCGTGGTAGCAAGCAGGGATCCCTTCTCTACCCATAGACCAGAGAAGATGAGAGAGATATCTCCCCCATATTACATGGGGCGGAGCGATAGCTCCACCAGCATCCTGTCCACTCGGTCACTCAGGAGCAGTGATGGCAGAGTGCGACAGTGTCACAGCTCTACCCACTCGGCCGACACAGTATCGCCTGTCTCGGTGGCTTGACTGGAGTTAGGGGGTGACCATGGCATTGCACCATGTGCATATTTTGCATCGTGCATTGTTTGCTGCACTTGATTGCTGCACTTGTTTGACATGCATATTCTGGAGACTTGTTATCTGTGCTTATATGTCTATTGTATTCCCTTGGTATTATTACCCTCTTTCAGGTTAGATGGATTCAGGTATGTACTTACCCAGTATTTTCAGTTCCAGTCTTTCCCTATTGTTGATATGAGACTGTATTAGCTAAACTCTTGTTGTTAGTATAACTTTCTATGCATATCTCTTGGGTATTCGCTGAGCTATGGACTCACCCCGTTGCCATACATTTTATTTCAGGTTGATGCCTGCCAGGAGATCCCTAGCAGCCAGTCCCAGCTCAGAGGAGCCTGCTTGGTTTTATTTTACGTTGTTTTCGGTTATGGACCCTGTAGTATATACTTGCTTCCGTTGCCAGGTTTCGAACATGTATTCATGTTTTATTCGATGGTATTGTACTTTTGAGTCCTATGTTGGACTTCGTGGGGTTTTGGCTTTGTTCCTGCCCCCTGGCAGCTCAGGTGAGTTCGTATTTTGGTTTTACGAAGTTATAGTCTATAACTTATATTCTGATGGATTGGAGGCCTGAGGCCCTTTAAACTGCGTGGTTGTGATAATATTTATCTGTTTGTATGTGTAAATTGTCCGCCGGACAGGGGAGGTGCTGTCCGATTTTATATTGGAACAGCGGCTCCTGGGTCTCGGGGCGTGACAATTTATTTTGGTATCAGAGCGTAGGTTTCGATGCCTACGTGTTTTCGGATTTTTCGGTGTTTATCTGATACCAATTTATTTTTGGTATCCAGCCCTGGATGTGGGATACCATCGATTCGTGATTTGTCGGAGTTAAATCTGATACCTACTCAGTAGGTGTCGGAGCTCGGGTTAGATGAGTCTGCCCGAGTACATTTCGGATTTTCGGAGTCGTTTCACGGCGTGACGTGGACCATGGGACTTGGCGGCGACGGGATATCTCCGGGCAGCAAATGTATGATCTGATAAGGTTAGTGACCTATATCCTTAGTAACCAATGGTTAATATTGTAACAGGTATGACTAGGCGCGGACGTGCCCCCGCACCGGGACGTGGTCGAGGACGGCCACGTAAGTCTACTATTGGGTCTCCGGTGACCAGGTCACCCGAGAGACCGACGGAGACGGGGCCAGTCAGTCAGGGACAGACTCCTCCGATTGTTCCGAGGCCCCCATCTCCATTGCTGTCAGCGGTTCCGACCGTACCACCCGTGACTGCTACACCGTTGATTCCCACAGTATCAGCACCGGTGCCTGCTACTGCTTACTCAGTGGGACCATCTGTGATACCAGTAGCTACACCTGCATCGGTGCCAGCAGTTCCGTACCCGACCGTACCTCTGTCAGCACCACCCACGGCGTACCCAGTAGTACCTACACCTCCAGTGGTGCCCACCGTTGTCTACCCTTCGGTGCCTTCATCTGTACCATTTGCGGGAGTTTCCGCGGCACCCCCAGCAGTACCTACTCCCCCGGCGATGCCTACGGTTAGCTACCCCTCAGTGCCGTTCACGGGAGTTTCTGCGGCTCCCTCAGTGGCCCCAGCTCCAGCAGCTTATTCGGCCCCACCAGTGGCCCCTGTTCCAGGATTTTTCACAGTTCCATCTACTGTTCTTGGCATAGCACCTTATGCAGCTCCGCTGGTACCCCCTACTACTCCGGCAGAGTGTGCCAGAGCCCGAGCACGGATACCCGCATTAGCAGAGTCGGTGAAAGGCCGATTCACATTATTCCATGGAGGAGCTGATCCTAGGGCTGCCCGTGACTGGTTGGAGACTTTGGAGGGTACGTTTGATTACATGGCTTGCTCCGAGTGGGAGAAGGCGGCGCTAGCCGCATACCATTTACGAGGCGAGGCGGTTACCTGGTGGGCCTCGCGGCGCACGATCATTGGGGAGCAGCATCTCACATGGGCCGTCTTCAGAGAGGCATTCGAGAGTCACTACGTTCCGATATCCTATCAGATGACTCAGCGACAGGAGTTCCTGACTCTGCAGCAGGGGACTCGCACGGTTATGGAGTATAGCGCAGAATTCAACCGATTGGCTGAATTCTGCCCCGAGCTGGTTACCGAGGATAGATCCCGGATGATCCACTTCACTAGGGGTCTAGCTGCGTATATCCGACTCAAGCTTGCCGGATTTAGTACTGCATCTTACAGTGAGGCTTTGGAGAGAGCCCTTTTGATTGAGATGACACAGCAGGAGGTGAGTGCGGAGAGGAAAAAAGGAAAAGAGTCAGCTCAGAGTGCATCTCAGACTCAGCCACAGCAGACCTCCGGACAGAAGCGTGGCGGTCAGGGACAGTCAGCTCAGAGCACTTCTGGGGCATCTGGTAGGCCTCAGAAGTCTGGTCGCTACTCTAGAGGTTCTTCTCGGCATTCTCAGCAGCGTCAGCAGAAGAAGACCAGCGGTAGTTTTCAGTGCACCTTGTGTGGTTCCCGTGAGCATTCCATGACAGACTGCCCTGTGGGGCATCCAGTGTGTTTCTACTACAGGCTCCCGGGACACATGAGTAGAGATTGTGCCCTGAAGGCACAACACGAGGGGACTGGAGGCACGGGCCAGAGTGGCCATACCGCACACAGTGGTCATACTGCACAGTCAGGACCACAGCGAGGACGGAGGACCCAGCATTCTTTTCGTCCACCCCAGACAGTCACTCCAGCAGTGGTTTATGGTATGTCTGGATATGAGCATGTCGGTACTCCAGCGACATCTCAGAGTTCTATCTCGACACCCTCGCATCAGTATATGACACAGCCTCAGTACTATCCGAGTTATCAGCCGGCACCGTATCAGCCTCAGACTGCGGTTGGAGCACCAGTACCCCAGCCTCTGCCACCACCGCAGCCCCAGCAGTATCCTCCTCTACCTCCACCACCAGAGTCAGGATGAGTTTTCGCCGTTACACGAGAGGAGGCACAGAGGGCGGACGGATCTGTATTTCGCGGTATTATCTCCTTATATTCAGTACCTGCAGATTTATTAGTGGATACTGGTAGCTCGTACTCGTTTATTTCACGATTATTCATGGCTAGGATTGGTAGGTTACCTACCTCTATAGCACGACAGCTATCTGTGTCTTTACCATCTGGTGAGACCTTGTCTATCACTCAGGAGGTCCGAGGATGTCCCTTGGACTTCGACAGTATGATTCTTACTGTAGATCTGCTTGTACTGGAGATGGTGGATTTTGACATCATTCTCGGCATGGATTGGCTCACAGCGTACCATGCCGCAGTGGATTGTCGGACGAGGGTGGTCACTTTCAGACCTCCGGACCAACCCTCGTGGGATTTCACCGGCATCCGAGACGACGGCATATCAGTTATTTCTGCGCTCCAGGCGCAGAGATTGCTAGCCCAGGGTTGTTCTGGCTTTCTATTATCTATGATCAGCGCAGACGATAGCAGTAGCACATCTCTTCCAGATGTTCCAGTGGTTCGAGAGTTCTCTGACGTCTTTCCAGAGGAGCTACCCGGTCTTCCTCCCAGGAGACAGGTTGAGTTCACTATTGAGCTGATACCGGGGACTTCGCCGGCATCGAAAGCTCCGTATCATATGGCACCGAGGGAGTTGGATGAGCTGAAGGTCCAACTCCAGGAGTTATTGGACAGGGGATTTATCAGGCCTAGCGTTTCACCTTGGGGCTCCCCAGTCCTCTTCGTGAAGAAGAAAGACGGTTCTTTGAGGTTGTGCATCGACTACAGACAGTTGAATGCAGTGACCATCAAGAACAAGTACCCCCTGCCACGGATTGAGGATTTGTTTGATCAGCTCAGAGGCACTTCAGTGTATTCTAAGATTGATCTGCGATCCGGATATCATCAGTTGAGGGTCAGAGAGGCAGATGTCTAGAAGACAGCGTTCCGCACCAGATATGGTCATTATGAGTTTTTGGTAATGCCATTTGGGCTTACCAATGCTCCAGCGGTGTTCATGGATCTGATGAACCGCATATTCCTGGATTACCTAGATCAGTTCGTGATTGTCTTCATCGACGATATCTTGATCTATTCACGTTCTGAGCAGGAGCACGCGCAGCACCTTCGCATTGTTCTGGAGATCCTCCGACGGGAGTGCTTATATGCGAAGTTCAGCAAGTGCGCGTTCTGGCTACACTCAGTTGGTTTTCTGGGCCACGTAGTTTCCAGTCGACGTATTTCAGTAGACCCCCAGAAGATCGAGGCTGTCACCAGTTGGGAGCAGCCGAAGTCTGTTCAGGAGATTCGTAGCTTTTTGGGACTGGCCGGTTACTACAGACGATTTGTAGAGGGATTTTCGAGCATTGCTATGCCGCTGACACGCCTTACCAGGAAAGGCATGAAGTTTTCATGGTCAGAGGCTTGTGAGTCTAGTTTTCAGGAGCTGAAGCAGAGATTAGTGTCGGCACCCGTCCTCGTTCTTCCATCAGGAGAGGACGGATTTGTGCTTTATACGGATGCATCTTATCAGGGATTGGGCGCCGTTTTGATGCAGCACGGGCGGGTAGTGTCTTATGCTTCTCGACAGCTGAAGGAGCATGAGAAGAACTACCCAGTTCACGATTTAGAGTTTGCAGCCATTATCTTTGCGCTGAAGATCTGGAGGCACCACTTGTATGGGATCACTTTTGAGATATTCACGGATCATAAGAGCCTCAAGTATCTTTTCACGCAGAAGGAGCTCAACCTCCGACAGAGGAGGTGGATGGAGTTCCTGAAGGACTACGATTGTACCATTAGCTACCACCCTGGGAAAGCTAATGTCGTTGCTGACGCCCTGAGTAGGAAGTCCAGAGGAGTACTAGCCTCCCACCGAGTACTGGTTACCGAGATCGTCCAGAGTTTCTCAGAGTTGGGTCTAGAGGAGCAGGGTCAGACTGAGAGGGGTATTCTGGCGACCATTGTTGCTCAGTCTTCCATCCGGACGAGGATCAGAGAGGCTCAGGCGAGTGATCAGCACCTGCAGTCCCTCGGCAGCCAGATAGCTTCAGCACAGCAGTCTGAGTTCACCAGAGATGACGAGGGTGCTCTCTACTTCCGAGGGAGACTTTGCGTACCCGAGTCACATCCGGTCCGAGAGGAGTTACTCCAGGAGGCTCATCGCTCCCGATTTGCCATCCACCCGGGCGGGACCCGTATGTACCGAGACCTGAGGCGTTCCTACTGGTGGAACGGCATGAAGAAAGACATCGTGGATTTTGTAGCTAGATGTCTAGTTTGCCAGCAGGTTAAGGCTGAGCACCAGAGACCTGCTGGACTACTTCAGAGGATTCCCATTCCCGAGTGGAAGTGGGAACACATTACTATGGATTTCGTGGTGGGATTGCCTAGGACCAGACGAGGCCTTGACGCGATTTGGGTGATCGTTGACCGATTGACCAAATCCGCGCACTTCCTAGCTATTCGGAGGACCGATTCATTGGACAGATTAGCAGAGCTATATTGCAGAGAGATCATCAGATTACACGGCATACCATTGAGTATCATCTCTGACCGAGATCCGCGTTTCACCTCACGTTTCTGGCAGAGTCTGCAGAAGGCCATGGGTACCGAGCTCAGATTTAGTACCGCCTTCCATCCGCAGACCGATGGTCAGTCAGAGCGTACGATCCAGACCTTGGAGGACTTACTGCGAGCCTGTGTTATGGATTTCGGAGGCAGTTGGGAGGATCATCTGCATCTTGTCGAGTTCGCCTACAACAACAGCTATCATGCGGCTATCCAGATGGCCCCGTATGAGGCGTTGTATGGTAGGCCTTGTCGGACACCCACCCTCTGGGAGGAGGTTGGGGAATCCCAGCTGTTAGGACCTCAGAGAGCCCAGCACGAGGCAGAGTTAGTTCGTATCATCAGACGCAGGATATCTGAGGCGCAGGATCGTCAGAAGAGCTATGCTGACCGGAGACGGAGACCTCTGGAGTTCTCCGTGGGTGATCATGTGTTTCTGCGAGTTTCACCCACGAAGGGGGTGAAACGATTCGGTCTTCGAGGGAAGCTTGCTCTGCGTTACATCGGTCCCTTCCAGATTCTGGAGAGGGTTGGAGCAGTTGCTTATCGGTTGGCAATTCCACCAGCTATTACCGGTGTACATGATGTATTTCACGTATCTATGCTGAGGAAATACATGCCAGACCCTTCACACGTGTTGTCGGATGTCTCAGTTCCACTTCAGCCTGACGCGACTTACGAGGAGATTCCGGTACGGATTTTGGGTCACCGAGAGCATCAGTTGCGGAACAAGACAATCCGGCTTGTTAAAGTCGGATGGCAGCATCACTCAGATGAGGAGGCTACTTGGGAGCTTGAGGATGTCATCCGAGCTCGGTACCCCCACCTGTTCACTTGAGGTATGTATGGTTCATTACTGTTCAGTATTTATATCAGCATACTTCTTAATAGTGTTTACTATAGTGAATATCGAAATTTGGGGACCAAATTTTTATTAGTGGGGGAGGATGTTAAATCCGAAACTTTTGTGTCGCCCTGGAAAATTTTTCAGGGAGTTCCTAGAATTTTTCCGGGCTCTGGGACTAAGTTTAAGGGTTTAAGGGATAAGGAATTCCAAACCTAGGGGTGGTTTTGCAATTAGTTTGAAATTCGTTGGACCAAAATGCAAAACTCCCACCTACTTAAGTCACCCGACCACAACCGACGCCTTCCTCTTGTTCTCCCTCTCCTCCGCATGACCTAGCCGCCAGTGAGACTCGACGCCGCAGCGGAAGCCACGCCCGACCGCCCCATCCCACCTCTCTGCCGATCGAGCGTGATACACTAAATCTCCTCCCCTTCACGTTCTTCTTCCCCACAAAGTCTCCACTGCGTCCGAGTTGGCCGAGGAGAGTGTCGTCGGGATTTTGGATCGTCGGCCACACTTAGATCCAAGGTTCGATAGGGAGCAAGTCATTGCAAGCGGCGACATCAAGATTGGGTCGGGAGTTCATCGTCGACCACCTCTCATTGGCACAGGTGGAGATTGGGGGCTTGATTACGGCTCACCTTTGATTTCTTGCGAAGAAGGAATTTCTCAGAGCAATAGGGACAGAAAGGGGATCTGTGTTTGGTTGGCGCCTTCCTCCTTGCTACGGTTGTCCTCGTCGATTCTTGAACAGGGCAACGCTGGCACATGTGAGGTAAGGAGATGTCGTAAGCTTCATTAGAATGATGAGATTCTTGAATTAAACGAGTGGTAGGTTGATTGGATGAATGAATTGTGTTGCAGCTCAAAAGTTGAGGGTGTTTGGTAGGGATTTGAATTTTGTGGCAAATTGCCTTCTGGGATTTGGCTGCGGTGGCCGTGGGATCTGTTCTTCCTCAACTCTGGTTGCTGTGAAGGCTGTGAATTGAGGTAAGGCCTTTGATTGATCTTGATCATGATGTGGATGATCTATTTGATTCAAGGTTGTGTATGGATTGTAGAGTTCGCCGTGAGCTTCACTATTGGGTGGAGTGTTCTTTCAGCTTGCTGTTTGCGTCGGCAGTTGGAACCGGGATAAGAGGTAAGGAATGTAAGATTTTGGATTTATTGTGTGCTGTGAAATCCATGCTCACTTTTAATTGGAGCTTAATTCCTCTAGCTTCATTCCATTGCTCAGACTTCAGGTTGGATCAACTTAGCTGTAGCTATGTACTCCAATTAGAGCAATAGATAAGTTCTGTGAATTTGAATTTGGGGATTGGATGTGGTTCTGTGTGTTGGGTTAGGTTTAGATTAAACCTAAGTTGAACCTAATTAAGATAAGGGAGTTTAATTAGGGATTAATCAATAATAAAGAATTTAAACCTAATCTTGATGGGGTTGAATTGAAAGTGGACCCAACCTTAATTACATAGAGTAATTAGGAACCTTCTATTTAATTAAAGGAAATTAAATAGAAAGAAATGGATTTGGTTAACCCTAAAATGAATTAGGGATTAATTAGCTAGTTGTTATTTTTGTAATAGCTAATTAAATACAATCCTTGGTACAGGAGCTTGATTGACTTATTATTGGCGGGTGGTTCTGTCTCATTTGATACGGACTTCACTCTTGGAGGCGGGTACCCTTTGACTTATCTCTTATGATATTGTCATGTGTTTATGCATAGACTGTTATAGATAGCAGTAAGATTATACGCTATCCCTGTTTATTATACCTGTTCTGGATACTTGTTGTCTATCCCTGAGTTATTATACTTGTTCTGGATACATGTGGTTTACCCTTGAGTTAGTATGTTGTAGTTCCATACAGTCTCAGGTATTGTCATAACTATATGTATGCTTAGAGATCGTGTTGTATCTCCTGCCTTTGACCTTGAGGGAATTGTAGTTTCCAGTCAGTATACCGTGTAGGTTCCCTGTACTTCCTGTTATAGGATTTCAGATTGAGACATAGTATACTGAGGACTTGGGGAGGGAGGTATGTGTATCTATCATACACCATCCTTGCATTGTTGCATGCCGGCGATCAGCGACTCCCTTGTGGTTGAGCCTAATCGTCTTCCGGCACATGATATACACACACGGCCACTCATGGGTTAGTGGATACCGCTGGGTGTGTGCATTTGCTCTGTATTGCTCCGCTCGTCCGCTCAGGGGTAGTGGTTTCAGAGCGTGGTAGCAAGCAGGGATCCCTTTTCTACCCATAGACCAGAGAAGATGAGAGAGATATCTCCCCCATATATACATGGGGCGGAGCGATAGCTCCACCAGCATCCTGTCCACTCGGTCACTCAGGAGCAGTGATGGCAGAGTGCTGACAGTGTCACAGCTCTACTCCACTCGGCCGACACAGTATCGCCTGTCTCGGTGGCTTGACTGGAGTTAGGGGGTGACCATGGCATTGCACCATGTGCATATTTTGCATCGTGCATTGTTTGCTGCACTTGATTGCTGCACTTATTTGACATGCATATTCTGGAGACTTGTTATCTGAGATTATATGTCTTTTGATATTCTCTTGGTACTTATTACCCTCTTTCCAGGTTAGATGGATTCAGGTATGTACTTACCCAGTATTTTCAGTTCCAGTCTTTCCCTATTGTTGTTATGAGACTGTATTAGCTAAACTCTTGTTGTTAGTATAACTTTCTATGCATATCTCTTGGGTATTCGCTGAGCTATGGACTCACCCCGTTGCCATACATTTTATTTCAGGTTGATGCCTGCCAGGAGATCCCTAGCAGCCAGTCCCCAGCTCCAGAGGAGCCCTGCTTGGTTTTATATTTACGTTGTTTTGGTTATGGACCTTGTAGTATACATTTTGCTTCCGTTGCCAGGTTTCGAACATGTATTCATGTTTTATTCGATGGTATTGTACTTTTGAGTCCTATGTTGGACTTCGTGGGGTTTTGGCTTTGTTCCTGCCCCCTGGCAGCTCAGGTGAGATCGTATTTTGGTTTTACGATAGTTATAGTCTTATAACTTCTATTTCTGCATGGATTGGAGGCCTGAGGCCATTTAACTGCGTGGTTGTGAAATATTTATCTGTTTGTATGTGTAAATTGTCCGCCGGACAGGGGAGGTGCTGTCCAATTTTATATTGGAACAGCGGCTCCTGGGTCTCGGGGCGTGACATATATACTTCATAATAAGTCATAAACCATCATTCTTCAAACCCTAACTCCTCCCATACCCTATTTATCTTGCTTGGCCGAAACTTACAAGGGGGAGTTCCATCATTCAAATAACATGTAAGGTAGCATAAGGAAAAGTAACAACCATGCATTACCTATAGGGTCATAAGAAGCCATTTAGGCACATGATTAGGGTTCACCCTAGCTCCAAGCCCTATTTCCTAGGGTTGGCCGAAACATATAAGGGGCCATGGGTGCATGAATAAATTCATAGAATTTCCAATTAAACATCTAACACCTTCCATACTATACCATAGGAGCCATTAGGACCCTTGCTTGAGAGAAGCCCTAACTCTTTGCCCTAGACCCCTACTTGGCCGAAAGTTATAGGGTCACAAAGCCCTGTGAAAATTCACATAACTCATCCTCAATCTCCCTTATAGCATGATAATACACAAAACACATACTTGAAGGTTTAGATCCAACCCTACCCATGGGTTCATGGTGTTGGCCGAAATCCTAGGAGATCCTAGGGTACCCCAAAATTTCTCCAAATCTCATTTTAACTTATATTCATCATGAAAAAACATTAGAAAGCATGTGTAATATTTTTAACATCATTTTGGACCCAAAAACCCTATTGGCTGAATGTTATAGGGTCACAAATCATGGTTTCTTCAATATCACTCCCAAAAACCACTTTATATCATGCTAAAAATCATAAAGGAACTATTATACCACAGGTGAGGGAGTCTTACATTGGTTGATCTTGATTATAGACCTTAGATTTGGGAGAAGGATGGAGATCTTGTTGCCTCTTGACCACCCCTAGCCTTTGTATCCTTATAGAAGCCTTGGATCTTGGAGATGAAGCCCTAGGTGAACTTTTTCCAAGGGAGAATCCCTCTTGAGGGTTTCGGCTAGAGTGAGGGAGGAGGAAGAAGAAATGTGGACTTGATGGAAGGAAGAAAGAAACTCTCATTCCCCCTCTTTATAACACATTAAGGAAGGTAAGTGAAGAGTCATGGTTGGTGACTCTTCATTTTCCTAAGCCTTAACCATAATCCACTTCATTTCCGCATAGCACTCCCTTGCTAAGCGAATTGGTTAGAGCATGCATGGTTGTACAAGAGGTCCAAAGTTCAATCCTTGGTGCATGCACTAATTTTCCATTTTATTTTTTCTAATATTTTGAAAATCCCCCCATAATTATGTTAATATTTCCCATCAAAATCCCTTTATATTTCTATAAATTTTTACCCAAAATTCACCAATAATCATGGTACTAGAAAGCCCATATGAGGCTCATTAGTACCTATTTCCCCAATTTAAATTGAAAAAGCATGGATTTCTAGGTTAAAATTCGTATTAATATTTCTAGGTCCCTCGGAAAATTATCTAATCATGCTCAATATTTTAAAGAAATATTAAGAAAATTTTTCGGGTCATTACAAATGCGGCTTAACAAAAGAGGAGCTGAACCGGGTGGGCCCCTTCAACAGTGTCAAGGAGCTGTGGGTAAAACTGATCGAGCTGCACGAAGGAACATCAGACACTCGGATCAGCAAAAGAGACCTGCTTCTGAACAAGCTGTACACCATCAAAATGGCCGACAACGAAACAGCTGCTCAGCTCCACGCACGAATCCAAGAATTGATGAACGGTCTTCACACTATAGGTCACAAGGTCGAAAACCGTGACCTAATAAGGTATGCTTTAAATGCTTTCCCTAGAAACACCTTGTGGGCATCTATAGTAGATGCATACAAGGTTTCAAGGGATCTCTCAAAAATTAAACAAGATGAATTATTTTTCGAATTAGAACTCCATGAACAGACTAACTGTAATATGGCCGAGAAAGGTATTGCCTTTGTTGTAGGAAAAACTGGAAGGTCAACCAAGAAGAAACCTCAACCTGAACCCGAGTCTAACTCAGACTCAGACTCAGAAGACGAAGAAGGAGATCGATCTTAGATGGTCCGATTGGCCCGAAGCTACTATAAAGAATTGAAGAACCAAACCAATAGAAGGAAGGCCAACCGAAGGAAGGATGAACCAGTTGAACCCACAAATAACAAAAACAAGCCCAACGTGACTTGCTACGAGTGCAAGAAGAAGGGCCACTATAAGACGGAGTGTCCAAACCTAAAGGAGACCAAGAAGACAAGAAAAAAGAAAGCACTCCAAGCAACCTGGGACGAATCTTCCTCAGAAGAAGAAGACGAAGCACCCCAGTCAAACCTACTAGCCCTGACCGCCTCAGAAGTAGTCGAGACCGAGTCAGAATCAGAACAGGACGACGGTAGACTAACCTTTTCAGAAGACGGCGAGATCAAGGTAAGTGGTTTCAATAGAAGTCAATTAAACGAACTTATTTCATATCTTTCTCGAGATTTGGCGAAAGCCAAACTCCGAGTCGAATCCCTCCGATAGGAAGTAAAACTCCTGAAAGAGGGAGCTGACTCTAAATCCTTAACCGAGAAAGTTCAAGAAGGAACTCCTACTCAAGTTGAAAAACTTGAGAAAGAGAACTCCTCCCTGAAAACTCAGGTTAAGGATCTTAGATCAGCTTTAGAACGATTCACATCTGGTTCCAAGGGTCTTGACATGATTCTTGGAAAGCAGAAATCAGTTCTAAATCGATCCGGACTTGGCTATAGAACCAAATCTAGACAAAGATCTTACTTTGCTGTACTGAATCAGTCCAGAAGTAAAGTTCAAGCATGGGTACCCAAACTGTGCCTGAACAAACCGACTGGATCAAATCAGTATTGGATCCCCAAGGATAAGATTCACATCTTGCCTAACCATCATCACGGCTTTAGTCCAGGGGGAGCCAAACTGAAAACTATATTTATTGTTAGATAAAATTTAATTCTTGATTGCAAATTGAATGTTTGATTGTTTATTTAAATTTCTGCAATTTACCATGCTTAGAAATAGTTAGTTTAAGGACTGAACAAACTTAACTGAAACTTCACAACATAGTATTGGGTGGAGGTGAGATGATAGTACGTTAGGGAAACCAATTCTAATAAGATCAAGTTTACTTGGTCTCTTTAGATTGGTGAAACTAGCCGAAGCTACCGATCCAAAATCCAAACTAGTTAGACCAGAACTTTTTCAAAGATTAATTTTGAAAATGAAATTTCATTAAACGGCTTTGTCAAGGAAAGGGTTCACGATCCAATAAGGCTACGGCCAAAGAAGGCCTAGTGCCTCGCCAAGACCTGGAAGCCAATTTTTGAATTTTAAATTCAAATTACTTTTTGTCAAATTCAAATCTAACATAAATTTTCAGTTAAGTATAGATTCAAACATTCTCTTTCAAAATAAACTTAACTGTTTTCATAAATTAATTTAAGGTTTTCAAAATAAATAATAATTTTTCAAAATAAATTTTACTTATCAAAACTTGTCTCACAAAACCTATAAGGCTAACGTGATTGAAAACCCTAGATTGGGTGAGACAGTAAGATTAAGACTGAATGGGAAATTCTTTAAATGCCTATATTATGAGTTAATCCTATAGTTAAGGTCAT
Organism: Boesenbergia rotunda; assembly: GCA_024364735.1. Taxonomy (NCBI): domain Eukaryota; kingdom Viridiplantae; phylum Streptophyta; class Magnoliopsida; order Zingiberales; family Zingiberaceae; genus Boesenbergia; species Boesenbergia rotunda. The sequence continues at coordinate 38,250 of JAGFNQ010002088.1, read as the reverse complement.
GGTCAAACCATGGTCAACACGGTCAAACCATGGTCAAAATAGTCAAACCACAAGTCAAAGCAGTCAAACCGATTAAACCATGGTCAAACGATGACAAGACATAAAACTTGTCTTTTCTATACAGTCCCGGGAGCCCGGAATCACGCGGGCGCCCCCACCATGCCTTTTTCCTCACTCGAGGCGAAAAGCTGAGTCTGACCCTTGACTAGGGCGCCCGGAACCACGTGGGCGCCCCTTAACAGTCAATGCAGCAAAAGCTGCAAACACGACCTGACCCGGGCGCCCGGAGCACTCCGGGCGCCCCCACCCAGCTGAAGTCTCTGCCAAAGGCAGAGACCACTGACCCGGGCGCCCGGGAGCTCCCGGGCGCCCCCATTGAAATGCCTATATAAGGGCATCCGAACCTCCTTCCCTTCCCACACCAAAAACCTTCCACCCTTCCTTTCTTACAAGAAGATCAAGAGACCTTGCAAGCTCTCATCCTCAACCATGCCTCCCCGAGCTGCCCGTTATAATTTTGTTATTGCATTTAAATTAATTTTTAATTTTAATGCAATACCTTCATACTTCTTTTAAATTCCTTCTCTTAGAAGATGTCGACCAAACCCGGCCAACCCCGGTGCCGAACCAAGTCCCGACCCTAGATTCCCTACTCTAGAATTATGTAATAAGTTTGCTCAAACCATTTACAAGCCTATTAAGACAAGCTATGTCAATAGACATTTCTTTACCCAATCATGCCCCGTAGCCATGAATATTATAAACTTCTATCAAATAGATAATCTTGTCTTCTGCACTCATACCATTAATGAATCCTTATGTGCAGAATTCTACAATAACATAGTTCGACAAGATAATCTCATGTTTAACACTACTGTTCAAGGAATACCTCTGTCTATCACCCCTACTTTGCTGAACCGATTCCTTGGACTGCGATCCTCTCAGTCCACATTTTGCTGCTATCCACCTAGGAATCCTCCGTTTGATCCTCCCTACTCTCACATTACCTTAGACACTATCTGTAACGCCCGCCTTTTTCCCCCACCTTGTGGTGTGGCGAGAAAGGCGTCGTTACGCTAAACATACATGTGCATAAAAAACATCTTAATGCAGCGGAATCATTTTTTTTTCTAAACATGCTTTTAACCATGCAACTAATACATGAAACATCTATACATGCCTAAACTTGTCATTCATAAACTTACATGCATGACATCATGACCTAACCGTTCCATAACTTATTCATCATCATCATAAGTAGCAAGTAACTTATCCATAAACATAGCATCATGAGTCTTAAGTCATTCACTAGGCATAACCATTATAAACGTAACATAAAATCTAAGGAGGCATTTCCAAAACCCAAGACATGCGATATGTGTAAATAAGAGGAATCCTTTTGCCAAGTCACCGCCACACACACACATGCTTTTGCCTCTCCTGCTGCTTCCCTTAGTAACCTCTTGCTTGATCTGCGGTACGAGGAAGATAAGACTATAAGCACACAGGCTTAGTAAGACCCTTTCCTACTCACTAAAACCATACGTCACTTAAACATAAACATATCAAGTATCTTGACATAACATAACTCTGAACATAAACATAAACATAGTCATGGCATAAGTCATAAGCATATGAACAACTACATAGCATGATTCCTAACATAACCATAGATCTACAACATACTTAGCATGACATAAATCTTAACATACATGATCATGAGACATACTTATACATGGCATAATTCTTAGCATACGTGAACATGAAACATTCTTATCATAGCATAAGATATAAGCATAAACATAAGCATAAAACATACTTACCCTGGCGTGATGCATAACATGGATGTATGAATGAGTCAAATGTATTTACTACATATGGATGTTTAGTTTTAAAATCATACTTTTAAATGCTTAGCATAAACATAACATCATTGGGGTCCCCGTCTTGTACCACATACATACATCATAAGCGCGCATCCCTAGTAAATACGAGGTAGCGAGCCTCGACCTACTAGGGTAAGGACAGCATTGTCGGTAGTCCCAGAACCGGGGCGTTCCTAAGGTGCCCATCCCTGTTGCACAGCTTCGGTAGTGCCAGAACCGTGGACAGCTTCGGTAGTCCAGAACCGGGGCGTTCTTAAGGTGCCCATCCCTTGGACCCTTACTTCGGTCTGGTACAAGCCCCATTCATAAAATAACTATGCATGCTTCATCATTCATACTTGTCATTCATACTTATCATTCATACTTATTTCATATAATCGTTATGCCTTCATCATTCATACTTATCATTCATACTTAAGGCATAACCATCATCTTCATTCATACTTATCATTCTTTATTCATAAAATAGAACATACATGCATAATCATGTTTCTAGTCATAACCTTATCCTGGTTCATAAAGCTTGCATGATCATGATACATAATAAACATGCACTTCATACATGATACATTTCATCTAGCATACATAATCCTAGTATTCATCATAAAACATGGATGGTAAGCTACATATAAACCTAACACATACTACTAGGGTTCATGGCATTCATCCTGAAACATGCATCTACCTTCATAAACCATAAATCTATTATAAGCATTTATCAACTTACATGCATCATTCTATCTATCATAACATACATCCTACATCAACTACATATATTCATGGAATATGATCTAGATTTTCATGAGTAAAGCTTCACATAAAATCTAACATACAAACTCATGTTACACGACACTTAAACTAAGATTTTTGTAACATAAAGATCCTTACCTCATGCTTAACTACTTACTAGCATCATGGTAACTTAGAACATGCATTTTTGAGACCTTAACCCAAACCAAACCCTAGGTTTGGGTCTTGGCCGAAACTTGAAGAGGGTGTAAATCCATAGAAAATTTTTGCCTAGGTCATGATTAACATCCTATACCTTGCATATCATGCCATAAAAACCATTTGAACCCTTGATTGGACTTAACCCTAAGTCCTAGGCTTAAACTAGGAGTTGGCCGAAACCCTAGAAGGGTAACAAGCCCATGGAAAAATTCATATAAATCACCCTACTACCCATAAGATGTCATAAAAAAACATACTAATCATGCTTAGAGAAGTTGGAGTTTACCCTAGCCCCTTTTCCTTGATGTGGCCGAAAACCCTTGGGGGGTTTAGGGTGCTACAAAACTTTTAAAAATCATACTTTTATGTTTAACCTATCATGAATAAACATTTGAAACAAGAAGGAGGTCTTTAACATGATTTTTTAGCCCAAAACATGGCTTGGCCGAAATCTTCACAAGTCCTAACTATGGATTTTTCAACATATCATGCCAATAAGAACTTAGATCATGACAAATATCTTAAAAACTATCATACCACAGGTGAGGGGGTCTTACCTTGGGTTGTCTTTGGTTTTTAGACCTTAAAAGAGAAGGAAATTGGAAATCCCTTTGACACTTGAACCCTCCTTGCCCTTGTAACCTTGGAAGAGAACCTAGATCTTCCAAAATAGAGCCCTTGGTGGAACCTTTCCTAAGGGGGAGAGCACCTTGAGGTTTCGGCTAGAGCAAGGAGGAAGAAGAAATGAAGAGGAGAAGGGAAATTGTAACTCCCTTACCATCTTTATACCACATTAAAAGGGGCAAATGAAGAGTCATGGTGTCTCTTCCCTTGATGACTCTTCATTTTTCCCAAGCCTTAACTAAGATCCACTTCATTCCCTCATAGCACTCCCTTGCTAGGTGAATTGGTTAGTGCATGCTTGGTTGTACAAGAGGTCCAAGGTTCAATCCTTGGTGCATGCAATAATTTCCTATTTTATTTCCTATTATTTCGAATTTTCCTTAAAAATTCCCCCATAATTATGTTAATATTTCTCATTAAAATCCATTTATTTTTATATTAAATTCTACCTAAAATCCATCAATAATCATGGTACTAGAAAGCCCATGTAAGACCCATTAGTACTTAGTTTCTCAATTTAAATGAGAAAACCATGGGTTCCTAGGCTAAGGTTCATACTAATATTTCTAGATCCTTTGGAAAATTATCTAGACATGCTTAATATTTTAAAGAAAATATTAAGAAAATTTTTTGGGTCGTTACACTATCCACTCCTATTTCTATAGGGAAGCTAGACTCCCCGCAAATAGACGATTCCAAGCCGTTAACCTTCAGGCACAGGACTATGCCCTGTACAGAGTCCTGGTCCGCTGCATCTTACCACTCTCCACTAGAGATCTCGGGACCATGCGACCCTTTCATTCCTTCCTTCTGTATGCCCTAGTCCATCACCTTGACATTGACATTGAACTACACATGTTTCATACTATCCTGCATGCGTCCAGTGTCACTACCCAGGGACGAGTGCGCACTCCATTCTGCCACATCATCACCTCCCTCCTTCATCACCATGGTCGTGACATTACCGTGGGTGAAATAACCGCTATGACAGACTTTGATGAAATAGGATTTAGGAACTTCTCGTTAGCGGGTCTAGAGGTATCGGCCACCGGGGTTTTGAGTTGGAGACGACAGCAGGCCGAGGCTCCGATTGACTCAGACGAGGAGGTAGACGTGGACGTTGGAGACATAGCGGCAGCAGCCCGAGCACACATAGACGAGCCCGCTCCACCGACACTCTACGAGAGAGTGACACATTTGGAGACGCAGGTCCAGAGTCTCCGAGAGGAGGTCGAGGCCTATCACATCGAGCAGATGGACGCTCGTAGAGCCGATCGAGAAGTGGCTGATGCACGATACATTGAGATGATGGCACGATTCGATTCATGGTAGCCTGGCCCATATGACCACCCTGGCCCTTCTTCATAATTAGACCATTTCTGCATTGTACTAATAACTATTTGACTGCCCCTACTCAGTAGGGTTGACTTATGCCTAACGTGTATTACTGTGTTGGATTTTGAGTACTTGTTCTGTTCTATTTGACTAGCTAACTTATGGAAATGAGTACTTGGTCTGTCCTATTTGATCAGTTAGGATTGTGCTCTGTAGAATAGATTAATTCTACTTTTGATTTTTTTTGCTTTACTTAATTTCAAAATCAGTTTTTAAAATTTTGTTTCTCGACTTAGTTTTATTTCAAAACCACCCCCTTTCAAAACTAGGGTTTTTTCGTAAATGGACTTAGCCTAGGCCCTAACCCTAGAACTGCATGCACCTATAGATTTAGAAGCCAGCATCTCACAAGCACTTTAGGGTACTTTTGATTGATAACCTAGAAAGGGTTGAGATGCTTAGGTCTTTGCCTTAATTCAAGATGCTTTAAGTCAGTGCATCTGCAGTAATTGGGGCAGTAAATACAACTTACACAACAATCAAGTTAAGTGTCAAGTTTAGAAAATCTAACTTGAACAGAAACACTTAACTTGACTAACCCTAGCAAAAACTACTGCTTAAAACAGTTAGTGAGTAGCTAATTGGGTTAGACATGTCCCTACAAGAGAAAAACAACTGATTTGGTTTAAGTCTTATCATGAATTGGTTCAATACAGCAAAATCATATTTTTCCTTTATGAAAATTATTCCCTTTATGCAATTTTAATTCCTGCTATAGTTATCTGTTTTTGATATATGGCAAAGGGGGAGAGATAAGAAAGGAGAGAAGTTAAAAATTTCTCTTTAAAATTTTGTTAAATTTTTTTTTGGTCTCTCAAAATTTCAAAATCTATCATTTATTCAAAAAGTACTTAACTAAGCTTTTCAAAAATTCAGTAAGTACTTAAACTTTTCAAAATTTCTGTAAGTACTTAAGCTTTTCAAATTTTCTAAGTACTTAAGCTTTTCAAAATTTTCTAAGTACTTAAGCTTTTCAAAATTTTCTAAGTACTTAAGCTTTTCAAAATTTTCTAAGTACTTAAGCTTTTAAAATTTCTAAGTACTTAAGCTTCTCAAAAATTTACTAAAGTTTTTCAAATCTTACTAAGTACTTAAGCTTTTAATCTTACTAAGTACTCAAGTTAAAGCTTTCAAAAAGTTTTGAGTACTTTAAAACTTAAGACTTCATAATTTTTCTAAGTACTCTAAACTCATGCTTCTAAAAATCTTCTATGTACTTTTAAAAATTAAGTTGTCAAAAGATTTCCAAGTACCTAAACTTAAGTTTTCAAAAGTGCAAAAATCATTTTTGAAAATACAAAAGCCTTCTGTTGAAAAATTCTAAGTAAAAATTTTTTTCCCTTAAACTTAGAACCCCACGAATTTTTGAAAAATCTGGGGGGAGAGTCCTTCCAGGGGGAGGGAACAAAATGTTTTTACATTCTTTGATTAAACTTAACTTTTTGAACTAGGGTTGCCATAAATCAAAAAGGGGGAGATTGTTGGTGCAGAAGGCACCCAAGTCAAACCTGTGTTTTGATAATGGCAACAGGGTTCAAAAGTTAAGTCTTACTTGTTATCTAACATGTCACTCTAGTGTGCAGTGTAAAAAGCCCTAGCGAAGGAATGCTAGGCACTGGCGAAGGAATGCCAGGGTAAAAAGCCCTAGCGAAGGACTGCTAGGAGCTGGCGAACGAATGCCAGGGTGAAAAGCCCTAGCGAAGGACTGCTAGGCGCCAGGCGAAGGACAGCCTGGGACTGAAGCCCTAGCGAAGGAATGCTAGGCACCGGATGAAGGACAGCTCGGCATCCAAGACCTGGCAAAGGACCGTCAGGCAAAAGTCCAACCAGAGGAACGATTGGCATCACGTACATTCTCCCGAGAGGAGTAGGTGAGGACGCGTTTCCCGTCGAGGGAACAGTAGGCGTCGGTTCGACCTAGGGTTCCATTTTGGAGGCCCAATGTCAGAACCAAGACAGCTAAGGCTGTATAAACTAACACATTATTATTTTATGTTATTTTGGACTAACCCTAGATGCAGGACCAAAGGAACGAGTGTCTGCAGCTCAGAGAGCCTCAAAGGAGTGAGGCAGTGGCTGAGTAGGGCGCCCGGAGTGTCCCGGTCGCCCCCAAGGTGCATACAAAACAATGTAAGTAAAGAAGGCTTCGAACAGCTGCTGGGCGGGGCGCCCCCGTGCTCCCGGGCGCCCCCGTTGCTCCCGGGCACCCCCAGTGTCCCGGGCGCCCCCAGCGCCAACTACCGAAGCAGCTCCCATCGAAGCCAACGGATGAACTTTGACCCAGTCAATACGGGCTCCCCGAGCGCTCCGGGCGCCCCGGTCAAAGCTGATCCCGAATGTAAAGGGATCAGAAGCTGACTGAGCAATTACCGAATCAACCGACACGTGGGGGGGGGGGGGGGGGGCGCCCCCGACGTCCCGGGCGCCCCCAGGCCCTATAAAAGGGCCCTCGACCCCAAGGCTTGAATAAAAAAATCTCATTCAACGCTTCTACGCTCTTCTACTCCGGAAACCTCCCGACACGAGACTCAAGCGCCGACGACGTCATACCGCTCCGAAAATACTATCTACTCCGGACGTCGGTAACGAAGAGCTATTTTAGTTTACTGTACTGAATTCTATAAAATATTTTGTAAACTATTTTTGTGACATATAGAATTGCCCGCAGAAAACAGTCAACGACCATGGGCCTTGGAGTAGGAGTCGACCTAGGCTCCGAACCAAGTAAAAAATCATGGTGTTTGCGTATTTTATTTTTAATCTTCCGCTGTGCAAATTCTCTATCTTAAATCTGAACGCTTTTCGATATTCACCCCCCCCTCTATCGGTTCTCTCGATCCAACAGGTTATTCATAATTAACCATTAATTATTAATCGATTATGAGTGATATCTAGTAGTATATCATGATCCTTAATTGACCAAAAAATCATAATTAATTTTAGAATATCTTCTAAACCCTTCAATAGGTATAGTTATCAATTCGTCTATGTAAGTACCCCGGGATAGTTTTGATATGGTCAACCGAGTGAAGTTAGGTCCTGTTGGGTTTTGATGTCTTGTGTCTAAGTGAACAGAAACTTAGGAGTACAAGAAGTATAGTTAAAAGACACAGCGAGCGAGGATGAGAGTAAACAGACTTGGTGCATCTAAGGGAGAAAAAGTTACAAAAGAGTACACCGGTGGAGAAGAAGGATGTGAGTGATGTCCGAGGGATGAGAAATGGGGAGGAAGGCGCTTGAGGAGAAGGTCGAAAGTTGGATTTGGGTGAGCTCAACATCGGATGATCAAAAATCACCCAAAAGTGCTAGAAGACTGGTCAATTAATGTGAATTCCACAAGTATACGAAAAAGTTGTAAGTATATAAAAAAAGTTATCGAATCCATAGGGACTGAGTTGTCAAACACTAGGGATGACACAAGGAGAGTTAGCTAAACTAGCCGGGAGTGTAAATGTTGCAAACTAGTGAGACCTAGAGCTAGAGGAGAGAGAGAGAGAGAGGGAGAGTAAGGAAAGCTTATGTGAAGGGAATATTCTAGGATCTAGGTTTGATTGTGATAGTATTAATGCACTATGGGTAGTTAGGACCTTGGTTTATAAGTTTAAGTGTTGTAGGAGGCCTACTAAATATCAGAGAGGCTTGCAAATGCCACCCCGGAGTGGCTTCCAGTTGACCCCCGCCCCCCCCCCCCTCCCGACCCCCAAATGCTATTAGATAACTAAACCAACTTAGAGAGAGTCCGGTTAAAGGTATCCTTTGTCACTAAATGTCCCCGGGTATACATCTCTAGATAATATAAGTCATCTCCTAGTATGGGAATAGAAAAACCCCATTAAATTTTAATTAGGTCTTTCCTTGTATAGAGATGGTCTCCATTTTAGGATAACACTCAAGGTTGTTTGATTAAACGATTATCCTTGTCACTTAGAGCTCTCCAGGTATACAACCTTAAGTATATTCCCTAGATAGAGACCTCTCCATGCATTCATTCAATCAAATACTATAATCAAGCATACACTTAAAGTGATCTAAGCATAAACACTTTATAGAATCATTTAATCAAACATGAACAAGTTCAAAACCTGTCATCAACACAAGGGCATAAGCCAATCCATAGAGTTTCAGCAAATACACATCACAATTACTTCCTATGTCCTAGAACAAGAAGAATCTACTCACAAGTCATAGAAAAGAGCGTCAAAGAAAAAGATAAAAACATTCCACAACTCAATCAAAAGAGGAAGAGAGGAAAATGCTTAGCCATCAAGGTGTAGAGTTTTCAAATCCACTCTTTAGCCGCGAGGGAGGTAGATGATGTCGGAGAAGTCCTAGGATAACCAGAAAGATTGCTGGAGATGGTGGATGGTATAAGATGTGTATACAGAAAGACATGAATTTCTTTATATGAACATCTTAGTTTTGAAAAGAGAATCACAACTATACTAGGTGCCTGTTTATATTAGTACATACATGAAGTCCTTTACTACGCATTGTAGATAACATGGTATATGGTGTTACATGGAAGATCATGTTATCAGTCCCTTGCCTAGTATAAGTATAGGCTCACAACCGAGATGGAATTGGACAAACCGTCGGAATGGTTGTAGTGTAATTAGGTATGGTTGATCTTGACCATAGAATTACACTAGTGTGCTTTGAGTACATTGAGAAGGACCAAAACCAGAGGTTATCCAATTTGTACTGACTTGATAATTGGATAGGACCTCAGTTTATATTATTGAGTACGATCCCTTAATCCCGAAATAATAATGGGCATATATTATTAATTATTGTATCCTTGATTTACCAATGGGTGAGATCTATTGTGTTAGATCGATAGGCTCGGTAAGTTGGGAGGTAATATTAATAATATGATGTGCCGTTGATTATTGACGAAATTTGTATCCTGGTTAGTCAGGATGATGATGCCCCCTTGATGAGCTCAAAAGGTTCATCGTGCTAAACCCTACAGGTGGATTTGATCCGGCGCGATGATAAGTCTGAGTGGTACTAATCAAGGATCCAGAAGTTAATTAATTTAAATTGTCAGTAATTTAATTAATTAATGACCATTTGAGATCTTAAACATGGGGGGATGAACGACTCGTAATATGAGGAGCCATATGAAAATATGGGGGTTAGTGAGGAAGTTCAATTAAGATCCTTTAGTGGAATGGATCTTAATTAATGGATCGGGTTTAGATCCATTAGTGGGCCAAGATCCAACTCATCCTCTTGGTCCCTACCTTAGCCCTATAAATATCCCATGGAATCATGAAACCTGGGGCTAATGATCTTAATTTTCTCTCCTTCTCTCCTAGGGCATTGGTGGCAAATCTTGGAACGTCTCATCTCCATGGCCGACAGTCCAAAGATGGTGGCTTCTTCCATGGACGACGGTAGAACTTGGAGTTCTTCCTCTCCATGGCCGGCGGCGATTCAAGAAGAGGCACCTCCTTGGCCGGCAACATCTTGGAGATGAGACTCATCCTTGGCCAGTGGCGGCAGCACATGGTGGAGGTGTTCTTCTCCATGGCCGGCGGTGGCAGCAAGGTGTCATCCATGGTTGATGGCAGAGCATGGAGAAGCTCTCATCCATGGCTGGCAACAGCATGGTAGAGGGTTCTGATCATCTTCAGGCAGGCGACAGTTCAAGGAGAAGAACCCTTCTCTTTGGCCATTGGCAGCGAGGATGATGGCTCCTCCCATGGCCGCTGACAGCAATTAGAGGAGGCCCCTTCAACGGCTGGCGGCAGCACTTGGAGGTGGCTCTTCCCATGGCCGGCAGTAATAGATGGCAGAGAAGGTGGTGTGTGGCTAGGTCAAATAAGAAGGGAAGTTTTTCTTTCTTATTGGACATGCAACACCGACACGAGAGGAAAGGGTTGTGCAAATAAGAAGATATATCTTCTTGTGGTAGGCACAAACAGAAAGAGAGAATCAAAGGTGGCTTTGGTGATTCTGGATCTCGGTAGATCGTCGCCCACACGACATCCTGGAAGGGAGGGACATAAAGTAGAAGACCGCGAGGTGATCGGAAAGGTATAAGTCTTTTCAATCTCCATTGATTATCCTAATGCCATACATGTGCATGTTTCATTTACCTCGTCATTTTATGTTTGATAATTTATTATTTTGATTTTATATCATGATGAATAAATTGTTAACTAGACCCCAACCATAAACACAAAAGTCAGCAATCAACTCGTCGCCTTTTCCGTGGTCGAACGGTCAAGCAAATTACAATGCCGATTTTGGTAATTGGCTAAGTTGTAATTTGGATCGTTTGATACGGCACGAGATGGTCGATGGGATACGGGTCTCCACTCGGATTAATTTTTTTTTTAATCCGTAGAAGTGGAGAGGTCTCTCGGATCGATCAGGTATATGCTAAGGAAACCCGCCAAGCCATACCCAATAGATGGGTCCAAGGTAGTGTCTCCCCAAGGGAGAAATTTCCTCCCCAAGAAAAGGGCAGGAAATCCCATTTTTTGTTTAGGGGGAGGGGGGGCGACCAGTGCCTAGTGCCTAAGGCGGCACGATCATGTGGCTCTTAGGTCGTGCTGTGTGGAAGCCACTAGGTGAGGCACGAGCCGTGTTGTATCATACCTTGAACTAGAATCCGACCACACTAACACTGGCAAACAACACTGCCCGCTCGTCCTAGCTACGTCTAGAGGGGGCACAACTGGTCGTTGACACCCTCACACGGTCATACCAAGAGGCACGACCTGGGCCTGTGGGGATCACACGACCATGTGACCCCACACGCCCAGGCTTTAGGTTGGGGTTAGGCTCTTGTCCATCTCCATCTCGCTTTCATTTTCGCTCCAAATTGCCTCCTATAAAGGAAAATATATATAGAATAGATCTCTAAACAAAGAGAAATAATTATGCTATCACAATAATAAGAAGGGGTATAAATACGTAGATAAAAATAATAATAAAAGCAAGAGAATGAGAGTTAATACAAGAATAAAAATGTATCTAATCTACGCTTATCACACCGCAGACATAAACTTTTGCTTGTCCTCAAGTAAATACTCTGCATTATACTTATGTATCAGTTTTAATGCATCATAATCCCTAATGAATTTTCATCTAACTCTATCTAACACATTCATTGATGAGCACGATATCAGAATGAATTTAAGTATGGCCTAAGAAAAAGTTCTCCGTGCTCAATATGATGAGTTGCCATATTTTTTCAAGTATTAAACATAATATCTAGTCAAGACATCATATAACCACTTTCCTCTTAATCCCAGTGATAGACACTTACCTGCCACACGTTCAGTTCCCCGTGCTCGTAATCAATGAAAGCTTAGTATTTATTTTTCTAGTAACCTAACTCGATCTCACTCGTTCTCAAAAGGGTAAATTACTAGTTTCTAAATCCCAGTGATAAACACTTACCTGCCACACTTTTTTTAATCCCTTACTGAATTCATTTTTTTAAGTACTTTAAAAGTGTAGCACTAACACAATTTTTAATCTCTACACAAGTATGCATGGGGTAAGATTTTGCCAAGTGAGCTTTAATTATCCGAGCCTCATCCAGTAACCAAAATATAATTTGAAAAATCACCATGAGAACCAAGTACTTACAAGTCGTATGAATCATGACTATTTGTCATGTTATTTACCATTCAAAATAGGTAAAGTGAAAGAGATCCTAAGATTAGGCTAAGCTCAAACAATAAAGCAATGCTCATTTCATGGTAATGTAGATAGAGAAAAGGCATTCACTTGATAGACTAGGACTAGCAACTGGTAGCATAAATAAAAAAAATACAAGAGCATCTACTTCAAAAGCAAGGCAAGAATAGCAGCAATGTGCATATGATAAACTCTAACCAAAAACAACTACTAAATTGAAGAGGAATTGAAGCAACACAAAATGCAGGTAAATTGAAGGAAATATGTAAACAAATAAAATTATGTACATGTATGTACAAAAATGTTGGATCGAGAGAAAACGATAGAGGGGGGTGAATATCGTAAGTCGTTTCGGATTAAAAAAAAGGGAATTCGCAGCGGAAAAATTAAAACTAAACAATACACAGAACACCAAGATTTTACTTGGTTCGGAGTCGTGGTCGGCTCCTACTCCAAGGCCCACGGTCGTTGACCGTTTACTGCGGGCAATACTATAGTCGTGCAAATACTGACAAGAATATTTATAGTAGTAGTGTAGTAACAGTACAATAAAAAATTAGCTCTTTGTTACCGACACCCGGTGTAGATCTTTCTTCAGTGCGTAAGGTCGTTGTTGCGCTAGAATCTCGAGATGAAGGGTTTCCGGAGCAGAGTGCTTGAGTAGAAGAGCGTATTGGCGTTGAAGGCATTGTTGTTCGAAGCCTTGGGGTCGAGGGGCTTTTTATAGCCTCCCGGGGCGCCCTGAACATTGGGGGCGCCCCCCACGTGTCAGCCGATCCGAGCAACTCTCGGTCAGCCCTTATCACACTTAAATAGGTCTGAGGGTTGACTGTGGGAGCGCCCGGGATGCTGGGGGCGCCCGGGTTGACTCAATCCACGGGCTTCTCGCTGGCTTGACTCTATCTGCTTCGTTGGCTTGAGTACGGGGCGCCTGGGGCATCTGGGGCACCCTGGAGCACGGGGTGCCCGGGAGCATGGGGGAGCCCCGCCCAGTGAGCTTTCGAAGCTTCCTTTTGCTGAAATCTGGGGTGGCTTGTACTTAGGGCGCCCGGGTACATCCAGGCGCCCAACCCAGCTGCTGCCTCACTCTTTTGAGGCTCTCTGAGCTGCAGACACTCGTTCCTTTGGTCCTGCATCCAGAGTTAGTACCAAACAAGATAGGGCAAATATATTAGTGAGTCTTACAGTCGTAGCTATCATGGATCTGACTTTGGGTCTCCAAAATGGAGCCCTAGGTCAAACCGACGCCTACTGTTCCCTCGACGGGGAACGCGTCCTCACCTACTCCTCTCAGGAGAATTTACCTGATGCCAACCGGCTCCTCTGGTTGGACTTTTGCCCAGCAGTCCTTCGCCAGGTGCCTAGCTATCCATCGCTAGGTCTTCAGTACCAAGCAGTCCTTCGCTTGGTGCCTAGCATTCCTTCGCTAGGTCTTCGACTCCTAGCAGCCCTTCGCTAGGTGCCCAGCAGCCCTTCGCTGGGTCTTCGGTTCCAGGCATTCCTTTGCCTGGGGCCTAGCAGTCCTTCGCTAGGACTTTGTTTCCAGGCAGTCCTTCGCCTGCTGCCTAGCAGTCCTTCGCTAGGACTTTCAATTTGCACACTCAAGTAGCATGTTAGATAAACATAACATCTTAACTTTTGAACCCTTTTTCCATTATCAAAACACAGGTTCGACTTGGGTGCTGTCTGCACCAACAATCTCCTCCTTTTTGATTTAAGGCAACCCAGTTCTAAAAGTTAAGTTAATCAGAACAGATGATATATAAAAGTTTAGTTTTCTCCCCTGGAAGGAATCTCCCCCTATGTTTTTCAAATGTTCGTGGGGTTTTTGAAAAAGAACCTTTAGAAACATATTTTCCAAAAAAAATTTGTTGTGCACTATACTTAAGAAGTTTCAAGTAAGTAGAAAAGAAACATCATTTTTAAGTTCTTAGAACCATAGCTTAAGTTTAAGATAAGTACTTAGCAAAATTTACAACTGCTCAAGTTTTAAGTACTTAGAAAAACATTTTGAAAAACAACTTGAGTTTAAGTACTTAAAAAGATTTTTGAACTCAGCTTAAGTTTATGAAAAAAAAATTGAGATCAGCTTAAGTTTAAGTAAAAAATTTTTGAAAGCAACTTAAGTTTAGGTACAAAAAATTTTTTTAAAGCAACTTAAGTTTATGTAAAAAAAAATTTGAAAGCAACTTATGTTTTGAGAATCTTAGTAGTTTTGAAAACAAATAGATTAAGTACTTTTTGAAGAAAGGATAAAGTTTTGAAATTTTGAGCTTCTCTCCTTTCCTTTCTCTCCCCCTTTGCCATATATCAAAAAGCAAAGCAATATAGCAGTAAAAAGATAAATAAATTGCATAATGTGCTGTACTGAACCAATTCAAGATCAAACCAATTTTATTTATCTCTTTTAGGGTCATGTCTAACCCAATTAGCTACTTACTAACTGTTATAAACAGTAGTTTTCGCTAGGGTTAGTCGAGTTAAGTGTTCTGTTCAAGATAGATTTTCTAAACTTGATACTTAACTTGATTACTGTTTAAGTTATATTTAGTGCCTCAATTTCTGCAGATGCACTGACTTAAAGCATCTTGAATTAAGGCAAAGACCTAAGCATCTCAACCCATTCTAGGTTATTAATCAAAAGTACCGTAAGGTGCTTGTGAGATGCTGGCTTCTAGATCTATAGGTGCATGCATTTCTAGGGTTAGGGCCTAGACTAAGTCCATTTACGAAAAAACCCTAGTTTTGAAGGGGGTAGTTTTTGAAAATAAAACTAAGTCGAAAAATTAGTTTTAAAAAATTTTAAGACTAAGTAAAAGCTGATTTTGAAAATTAAGTAATTTTTTAAACTTGTTTTAAAAACTAAAAATAAAGCAAGTAGAGCAGTAAGAAAATCAAAAGTAGAGTAAACCTATTCTACCAATCATAATCCCAATAAAGATCAGATAATCATGAAAAATGCAAGTAGTCAACTTTATAAGTCAGCTGGTCAAAGGAGAGGACCAGGATAGTCACACCATAATCAGACACAAGTCAACCCTACTGAGTAGGGACAGTCAACTAGTCAAGAGTACAATGCTAATCAAATCTAGGAGGAGGGAACGGGATGATCAGAAGAGCCTGGCTGCCAGGATCGAAATAGCGCCATCATCTCCTGATATCGTGCGTCGTTGGTCTCCCTATCGGCTCTGAGGGCATTCATGTACCCAGTGTAATAGCCCAAATTTGTCTTCATTTCTTCAGCATGGTTTGCCTCCATTTCCTCTCGGAGGCTCTGAACCTGTGTCTCGAGTCATGTCACTTTCTCGTACAACGTCGACCTCGACCTCCTCGTCAGAGTCGATCTGGGGTCCCGCTCTCTGTCGCCTCCATGATAGATCCCCGGTACCTGAGATCTCTATACCAGCTAGGGAAAAGTTCCTAAAGCCTATCTCATCGAAGTTAGTCATAGTGGCCATCTCACCCTCGGTGATGTTACGACTGTGATAATGTAGAATAGATGTGATGATGTGGCAATAGGGAGTGCGTACCCGCCCCTGCATGGTAACACTGGACGCATGTAAGATCGTGTGAAACATATGGAGTCCAATGTCGATGTCAAGATGATGAATCAATGCATATAGGAGTAAAGTGTGGAAAGGTCGCATGGTAGCTATGTCTCTAGTAGATAAGGGCATAATGCAGTGGACTATGACTCTATAAAGAGCATAATCCTGGACCTGGAGGTCAACAGACTGAAATTGTCTGGCCAAGGGGTTCCTAGCGTCCCTATAGAAGTAGGAGTGTAGAGTATCTAGGGTAATGTGAGAGTAGGGAGCATCAAAGGGAATCTCCCTAGGAGGGTAACAGCAAAATGTGGACTGTGAGAGTCGTAGTCCAAGAAATCGATTAAGCAATGAGGGGGTGATCGTCAAGGGCATCCCTTGAACGGTGGTGGAAAACATTAGATTGTCTTGTCTTACTATGTTGCTATAGAATTCTGCACAGAGGGAAGAGTTGATAGGATGAGTGCAGAATACTAGGTTGTCTAGTTGGTAGAAGTTGATGACATTCATGGCTAATGGACAAGATTGAGTAAAGAATTGCCTATTTAGGTAACTTGTCTTAATAGGCTTATATGTTGTTCGGGCAAATCTATTGCAAAGCTCTAAGGTTGATCGGGACTAGGTTCGGTACCGGGGTTTACTTGGTTTGCTCAACGTTTTCTAACATTATGAAGGAATTGCATTAAAGAAAAATTAATTTAAATGCAAATAAGAGAAATCATACCGAGGAGGCATGGTTGAGATTGAGGGAGCTTGAGAAGGTTGCAAGGTCACTTGGAAGGAAGGGAGTTGGAGAGGAGAATAATTTTGGGTGTGGCAAGATGAGAGGATTCGGGTGCCTTTTATAGGAATTTTAGCTAGGGTGCCCTGGTACTCCCGGGCGCCCGGGACAGGGGCTTCTGCCCTTGGCAGTGTCCTAATGCTGCTTGGGGGCGCCCGGGACGGTCCGAGCGCCCCGGTGAGGCTTGGATGGGAGCTTTGCTGCTTTTTGACCGGAACTGGGGGTGCCCGCAAGGGCCGGGGCGCCCTGGTCAAGTGATAAAGGAAGATTTCTGCTTTGAGAGATGTGAAGGTGCTGTGGGGAGTGCTCGGGGAGTCACGGGCGCCCGGGTTAGGTGTGATTTGGCAACATTGTTCTCTTGTTGACCTTTTGACCATGGTTTAATTATTTTAACCATGGTATGACTACTTTGACTATGGTTTGACTACTTTGACCATGGTTTGACCAATATTAGATCAATACCGTTCTAAAATGGTTGCAATGCAGGTATTTAAATGAATTTTGATTAAGTTAGATTTTACCGTCTCACCCAATCTGAGGTTATCAAGCATGTTAGCCTTATGGGTTTTGTGAGACAGGTTTTGGTAGATAGAATTACTTTGAAAAATTATGAAAATGAATTAATTTTGAAAACAGTTGATTTTGATTTTGAAAAATGTTTGAATCTACAATTAACTGAAAATTTGTGTTAGATTCGAATTTTACAAAGAATAATTTTGAATTTGAATTTCAAAAATTGGCTTCCAGGTCTTAGCGAGGCACTAGGCCTTCTTTGGCCGTAGCCTTATTGGATCATCAACCCTTTCCTTGACAATGCCTTTTAATGAAATTTCATTTTCAAAATTACTTTTTGAAAAATTCTGGTCTAACTAGTTTGGGTCTTGGATCGGTAGCTTCGGCTAGTTTCACCAGTCTAAAGAGACCAAGTAGAGTATACTTGACCTTATTAGAATTGGCTTCCCTAACGTACTATCATATTACCGCCACCCAATACTATGTTGTTCAAATTTCAGTTAAATTGGTTTAGTCCTTAAACTAATCATTCCTAAGTCTAAGCATGGTAAATTGCAGGAATTAAATAGACAATCAATCATGCAGTTTGCAAACAAAAATTGATCTTTATCTAACAATAAAATTGTTTTTAATTTGGCTCCCCTTGGACTAAAGCCACGATAATGGTTAGGCAAGATGTGAATCTTGTCCTTGGGGATCCAATACTGATTTCATCCAATTGGTTTGTTCAAGCACAGTTTGGGTACCCATGCCTGAACTTTGGGTCTGGACTGGTTCAGTATAGCATAGTAGGATCTTTGTCTAGATTTGGTTCTATAGCCTAGTCCGGATCGATTTAGAACCGACTTCTATTTTCCAAGAATCATGTCAAGACCCATGGAACCAGAAGTGAATCGTTCTAAGGCTGATCTAAGGTCCTTAACTTGAGTTTTCAAGGAGGAGTTATCTTTCTCAAGGTTTTCAACTTGAGTAGAGGTTCCTTCTTGAACCTTCTCAGTTAAGGATCTAGAGTCAGCTCTCTCTTTCAGGAGTTTTACTTCCTGTCGGAGAGATTCGACTCGGAGTTTAGCTTTCGCCAAATCTCGAGAAAGATAGGAAATTAATTCATTTAATTGATTCTTTGAAAACCCACTTACAGTTATTTCGCCGTCCTCTGAGAATGTAAGTTTGCCGTCGTCCGGCTCTGATTCTGACTCTGTTTCGATTTCTTCTGAGGCGGTTAGTGCGAGCAGGTTCGACTATGCGACCTCTTCTTCTTCGGAGGAGGAGGACTCGTCCCACGTTGCTTGGAGTGCTTTCTTCTTTCTAGTCTTCTTGGTCTCCTTTAGGTTAGGACACTCCGTCTTGTAGTGACCCTTCTTTTTGCACTCGTAGCAGGTCATGTTTGGTTTTTTCTTGTCATTTGAGGGTTCAGCTGGTTCTTCCTTTCTTCGGCTGGCTTTCCTTCTGTTGGATTGATTCTTCAGTTCCTTGTAGTAGTTTCGGGCCAGTCGGACCAGCTTAGGTCGGTCTCCTTCGTCGTCTTCTGAGTCTGAGTCTGAATCAGACTCGGGTGCAGGTTGAATTTTCTTCTTGGATGTTTTTCCAGCTTTACCTACAACAAAGGCAATGTCTTTCTCGACCAGATTGCAGTTAGTCTATTTATTTAATTCGAGTTCAGAAAAAAGTTCATCTAACTTAATTTTGGAAAGATCCCTAGAAACTTTGTAAGCATCTACCATAGATACCCACAAGGTGTTTCTTGGGAAAGCATTAAGGGCGTACCTTATTAGGTCACAGTTTTCTACCTTGTGACTAATTGTGTGTAGACCGTTCATCAGCTCCTGAATTCTGGCGTGGAGCTGAGCTGCTGATTCACCTTCGTTCATCTTGATGGTGTACAGTTTGTTCAGCAGAAGATCCCTCTTGCTGATTCGGGTGTCGGAGGTTCCTTCGTGTAGTTCGATCAGCTTACCCAAGAGTTCTTTGGCGCTGGTGAATGGACCCACGCGGTTCAGCTCCTCTTTTGTTATGCCGCATTGGAGTGTTTGGGTCGCTTTGGCATCGGCTTCAATTTTCTTTTTGAGTGCAGCGTCCCATTCAGTGTAAGATTGTTGTACTCCATCAGCATTCCTTGGTATTTCCAATCCGGACTGGATGATTATCCACATCTCCACCTGAGTTTTCAGGTGGACCTCCATTCTGCTCTTCCAGTAGGAGAAGTCCTCCCCACTGAAGAGCGGTGGCCTTGCGGTGCTGAAGCCTTCTTGCATGGCCATTAAGGATTTTATCTGAAAAAGAGAAAAAAGAAAGGAAAACTCTGTCCCAAGACTTGGTCTAGGATTAGTAGTGCGGGATAAAGAAAAGTAATTATCGAGGGGTGTTGCACCGGTCTCGATTAACGATAAAAATTAAAAAAAAACAATTCAAAGAGAAATCCGAAAAATTCTCAAACTGGTGGTTGCACCAAATTTGAGCTTCCCCGCTCTGATACCACTTGTTGGATCGAGAGAAAATGATAGAGGGGGGGGGGGGTAAATATCGTAAGTCGTTTCGGATTAAAAAAAAGGAATTCGCAGCGGAAAAATTAATACTAAACAATACACAGAACACCAAGATTTTACTTGGTTCGGAGTCGTGGTCCGCTTCTACTCCAAGGCTCACGGTCGTTAACCGTTTACTGGCAATACTATAGTCGTGAAAATACTTACAAGAATATTTACAGTAGTAGTGCAGTAACAGTACAATAAAAAATTAGCTCTTTGTTACCGATGCCCGGTGTAGATCTTTCTTCGGTGCGTAGGGTCGTCGTTGCGCTAGAATCTCGAAATGAAGGGTTTCCGGTGCAGAGCGCTTGAGTAGAAGAGCGTATTGGCATTGAAGGTGTTGTTGTTCAAAGCCTTGGAGTCGAGGGACTTTTTATAGCCTCTCGGGGCGCCCTGAACGTTGGGGACACCCCCCCCCCCCATGTGTCAGCCGATCAGAGCAACTCACGATCAGCCCTTATCCCACTCGAATAGGGTTGAGGGTTGACTGTGGGGGCGCCCGTGATGATCGGGGTGCCCGGGTTGACTCAATCCGCGGGCTTCTCGCTGGCTTGACTTTATCCGCTTCGTTGGCTTGAGCACGGGGCGCCTGGGGCATCCGGTGTAACGCCTGCCTTTTTCCCACACCTTGCGGTATGGCGAGAGGGGCGGCGTTACGCTAAATATTACATGTACTTAGACAATATCTTAATGCAGCAGAATCTTTTTTTTTCTAACATGCTCTTAATCATGCAACTAAACACATGGAATATTCATACGTAGCATCATATCATAACTTAATCATTTCATAACTTATTCATAAACATCATAAGCAGTATGTACTTATCCGTAAGGGTAACATCATAAGTCTTAAGTCATCTATTAGTCATAACCATAAAACGTCATACAAGAATCATCTGTCAAGTCACTGCCACACACACATATGCTTCTGCCTCCCCTGCGGCTTCCCTTAATAGCTTCTTGGTTGATCTGTGGTACGAGGAAAATAAAACTATAAGCACATAGGCTTAGTAAAACCCCTTTCCTAATCACTAAAACCATTCGTTGCTTCAACATAAATATATCAAACATCTGACATAACATAACTTCTGGCATAAACATAAGCATAGTCATACATGGCATAAATGAACATACATAAACATGACTTAATATATCAAACAACGTATACATGACATAAAGCATACCTACCTGAACATAAAACATACTTATACATGGCATAATCTTTAGCATACATGAACATAATGCATTTCTTATACATGACATGATTCTTAGCATACTTACACATAATGCATACTTATTCATAACATGATTCTTAGCATACTTACACATAATGCATACTTATTCATAACATGCAGTATGAGTATAAATACAAACATAAAATATACTTACCTTGGCGCGATGCATAACATAGATGTATGAATGAGTCTAATGCATTTACTACATAAGGATGCTTAGTTTTGAAATTATACTTTTCAATGCTTAACATCACATCATTGGGGTCCCCGGCTTGTACCACATACATACTTCATAGCGCGCATCCCTAAGTAAATATGAGGTAGCTAGCCTCGACCTACTAGGGTAAGGACAGCATAGTCGGTAGTCCTAGAACCGGGGCGTTCTTAAGGTGCTCATCCCTGTTGCACAGCTTCGGTAGTGCCAGAACCGTGGACAACATAGTCGGTAGTCCAGAACCGGGGCGTTCTTAAGGTACCCATCCCTTGGACCCTTACTTCGGTCCGGTACAAGCCTTATGCATGAAAATAAACATGCATGCTTCGTCATTCATACTTGTCATTCATACTTATCATACATACTTATTTCATATCATCGTTATGCCTTCATCATTCATACTTATCATTCATACTTATTAAGGCATAACCCTCATCTTTATTCATGCTTAACATTCTTTGTTCATAATATAGAACATACATACATAATCATGTTTCTAGTCATAATCTTATCCGAGTTCATAAGCTTGCATGATCATAATACAAAATCAACATACATCTCATACAAGATACATTTTATCTTACATACATGATCCTAGTATCCATCATATGACTTGAATGGTAAGCTACATATAAACCTAACACATACAACTAGGATTCATAGCATTCATCACAAAACATGCATATACCTTCATGAGTCATAATTTCATTATAAGCATTTATCAATCATACATGCATTATTCTATTTATCATAATATACTACTACGTAAATTTCATGTATTCATGGTGTATGATCTAAATATTCATGATAAAAATCATAACCTAAATTTAACCATACAAGTCATGTCACATAACACATAAACTAAGGCTTTAGTCATATGGAAGCCCTTACATCATGCTTAACCATGTACTAGCATCATGGGAACTTATAACTATGCATTTTTGAGATCTTAACCCAACCCAACCCCTAGGGTTGGGTCTTGGCCGAAAGTCTCAAGGACCATGGGTCCTTGGAAAAATTTGCCTAGATCATGATTACATCTCCTATCTACATATCATGCCATAGAAAGATTTCTTGAACCCTTGAGTGGACTTAACTCCAAGTCCTAGACCTAAACCAAAAGTTGGCCGAAAACCCTAGAAGGGTAACAAGCCCATGGA
This sequence comes from Boesenbergia rotunda, assembly GCA_024364735.1. Lineage (NCBI taxonomy): Eukaryota > Viridiplantae > Streptophyta > Magnoliopsida > Zingiberales > Zingiberaceae > Boesenbergia > Boesenbergia rotunda. The sequence continues at coordinate 15,762 of JAGFNQ010002088.1, read as the reverse complement.
AGAGTTCATTTAACACCATTCTTACTCATAAGGTATCATAAAAATCATATTAATCATGCTTGGAAAGGTTGGAGTTTCCCCTAGCCTCTTGACCTTGGTGTGGCCGAAACTTATAAGGGTATCAAACCCATAAAAATTTCCTATAAATCCCTATTATCATCCATACTACTTCATAGTAAGACATACTAAGCATGCTTGAGGAATTTAAAATAAATCCCTAGCCTTATCCTTGATATGGCCGAAACTTATAAGGGTATCAAACCCATAAAAATTTTCATATAAATCCTTATTATCATCCATACTACTTCATAGTACGACATACTAAGCATTCTTGAGGAATTTAAAATAAATCCCTAGCCTCCTCCTTGATATGGCCAAAAGTTCCATGAGTCCAAATCATGGATTTTTTTCCAACATATCATGCCAACAAAACCTAGATCATGATAAATATCTTGAGAGCTATCATACCACAGATGAGGGGCATTTTACCTTCCTTGGTTTCGCTTACAAACTTCGAATCAAAGATAACAAGAGAACCTTCTTGTCTCTAAACTTCCCTTAGTCCTTGTGTCCTTGTAGGGGCTTTGGATCTTCAAGATAGGGGTCCTTGGTGGAACTTTTCTCAAGGGGAAGAGAACTTCAATTTTCGGCCAAGGAAGGAAGAAGAAGAAAATCAAGAAGAAGAGGGAAGTTGTAACTTCCTTTCTATTTATACCATTTGAAAAGGGGTGAGTGAAGAGGCATGATGTCTCTTCCCTTGGTGACTCTTCATTTCCTACACCTTCACTAATATCCACTTCATTCCCTCATAGAACTCCCTTGCTAGGTGAATTGGTTAGTGCATACTTGGTTATACAAGAGGGCCAAGGTTCAATACTTGGTGTATGCACTAATTTTCTATTTTATTTTTAATTTATTTCCTATCATTTTCGAAAATTCCTTAAAAATTCCCCCATAATTATGTTAATATTTTTCATTACAATCCCTCTATTTTTATATTAAATTCTACCTAAAACCACCCATAATAATGGCACTAGAAGCCCCTATAATACTCCTTAGTATTTAGTTTCTCTCACTTTAAATGAGAGAACCTTGGGTTTCTAGGCTAAGGTTTGTACTAATATTTCTAGATCCTTCGGAAAATTATCTAGACCTGCTTAAAATTTTAAAGAAAATATTAAGAGAATTTTTCCAGGTCGTTACAATCCTCCATATCTCTTGAAAGTTCATCCTCGAACTTAGAATAGCTCCGGGTACTTGCGTCTCATCTCGTCCTTGCATTCCCAGGTAGTTTCCTCGAACAGAGTCGGTACTAGTGTCCTTAATAGCTTTATAATGTAATTATATGTATATATCATAATAATTATTATAATTATGGGTAAACCTAATAATAGTATGCATATTAGTTTACATTATGAGTTATGAATCATATTATATGATAAGTGAGATCATATTTATTATATCACCAACTTTATTTTATCCCGTCTCATAAGCCTATATACAATACTACTCCCACTCAGTGAGCAAGATGGGCTGCCGTTATGCCCAAAATAAAGAACATCATAGCGATGGCTGCCACCTCCTCGCTCATCTCCCCTCGGCCCACCTCAGGATCTTCTACCGTTTCCATCGGGTCTTCTTCTTCACTCTCGAGATCCTCCTCGACTACTTCGAAGTCTGCCTCGAACATCCCGGGGCCCTCCTCGAACATCTCGAGCATCTCGGGATCCTCCTCAAATGGCTCGGGATCCTCCTCGTACTCCTCGGGATCCTCCTCGAATAGCTCGGGGTCCTCCTCAAATACCTCGAGCATCTCGGGATCCTCCTCGAATGGCTCGGGATCCTCTTCGTACCTCTCGGGATCCTCCTCTAACTGCTCGGGATCCTCCTCGTACCTCTCGGAACCCTCCTCTGACGGCTCGGGATCCTCCTCTGACGGTTCGGGATCCTCCTCCGAGTCTCCTAGGTCTTCCGGGAACTCATGGCGGAGAAGTTGTTTACCTAACTCCGTGTAGGACAGACGGCATCCGTACTGTCCCCAGATATGGTGAGCAACCTCTCTCGCCTGATTGGGCAAGGAACGAAGCAAAGCTCCGATCCTATGATCATTCATGACTGGAAACCCCTCCTGCTCCTGTTTCCAGAATAGCCGATCTAAAAACCCAATGTTGCCTCGAATTCCCCGGGTCGGATAGTACTCAACCGCCTCTATCCGCTCCATCAGCTCGCCGCACCTCTCAGTGTAGTTCTCATGCAACATCTGGAATTGAAAAAAAAATGACCTAGTTAGTACTAACCCAGCCAAGCCAGTACAAAACCATTTCCTTTGCAATTCACAAATATATACAGAGTAAAACACACACACCATCGGTTTAACCTACCCTAGTGATTAAAATATGTAACCACCTTCCTATCCCAAATTCTAAATTATTTAATTACTACCTATATATATATATATATATATATATATTTATATAAAAGAAAGTATCGTTCATGTTCACATATCTTACCAGTACTTGCCATTATCTATCATAAGGCATCATTCATACTTGCATACTCTAGAAGCATAACATATCATAAGATTGTTTACTATCATAAAATATAGCGAAAGGTACTTACTTGGAAGCGGCAGGAAGGAGACTTGATGTGTGTGTAGTGAGATGGCAATGGCTCTGATACCAACCTATAACGCCCGCCTTTTTCCAACACCTTGCGGTGTGGCGAGAGGAGCGGCGTTACGCTAAACATTACATGTACTTAGACAATATCTTAATGCAGCGGAATCTTTTTTTTTCTAACATGCTCTTAATCATGCAACTAAACACATGGAATATTCATACATAGCATCATATCATAACTTAATCATTTCATAACTTATTCATAAACATCATAAGCAGTATGTACATATCCGTAAGGGTAACATCATAAGTCTTAAGTCATCTATTAGTCATAACCATAAAACGTCATACAAGAATCTTCTGCCAAGTCACTGCCACACACACACATGCTTCTGCCTCCCCTGTAGCTTCCCTTAATAGCTTCTTGGTTGATCTGCGGTACGAGGAAAATAAAACTATAAGCACATAGGCTTAGTAAAACCCCTTTCCTAATCACTAAAACCATTCGTTGCTTCAACATAAATATATCAAACATCTGACATAACATAACTTCTAGCATAAACATAAGCATAGTCATACATGGCATAAATGAACATACATAAACATGACTTAATATATCAAGCAACGTATACATGACATAAAGCATACCTACCTGAACATAAAACATACTTATACATGGCATAATCTTTAGCATACATGAACATAATGCATTTCTTATACATGACATGATTCTTAGCATACTTACACATAATGTATACTTATTCATAACATGATTCTTAGCATACTTACACATAATGCATACTTATTCATAACATGCAATATGAGTATAAATACAAACATAAAATATACTTACCTTGGCGCGATGCATAACATAGATGTATGAATGAGTCTAATGCATTTACTACATAAGGATGCTTAGTTTTGAAATTATACTTTTCAATGCTTAACATAACATCATTGGGGTCCCCGGCTTGTACCACATACATACTTCATAGCGCGCATCCCTAAGTAAATACGAGGTAGCTAGCCTCGACCTACAAGAGTAAGGACAGCATAGTCGGTAGTCCTAGAACCGGGGCGTTCTTAAGGTGCCCATCCCTGTTGCACAGCTTCGGTAGTGCCAGAACCGTGGACAGCATAGTCGGTAGTCCAGAACCGGGGCGTTCTTAAGGTTCCCATCCCTTGGACCCTTATTTCGGTCCGGTACAAGCCTTATGCATGAAAATAAACATGCATGCTTCGTCATTCATACTTGTCATTCATACTTATCATACATACTTATTTCATATCATCGTTATGCCTTCATCATTCATACTTATTAAGACATAACCCTCATCTTTATTCATGCTTAACATTCTTTGTTCATAATATAGAACATACATACATAATCATGTTTCTAGTCATAATCTTATCCGAGTTCATAAGCTTGCATGATCATGATACAAAATCAACATACATCTCATACAAGATACATTTTATCTTACATACATGATCCTAGTATCCATCATAAGACCTGAATGGTAAGCTACATATAAACCTAACACATACAACTAGGATTCATAGCATTCATCACAAAACATGCATATACCTTCATGAGTCATAATTTCATTATAAGCATTTATCAATCATACATGCATTATTCTATTTATCATAATATACTACTACGTAAATTTCATGTATTCATGGTGTATGATCTAAATATTCATGATAAAAATCATAACCTAAAATTAACCATACAATTCATGTCACATAACACATAAACTAAGGCTTTAGTCATATGGAAGCCCTTACATCATGCTTAACTATGTACTAGCATCATGGGAACTTATAACTATGCATTTTTGAGATCTTAACCCAACCCAAACCCTAGGGTTGGGTCTTGGCCGAAAGTCTCAGGGACCATGGGTCCATGGAAAAATTTGCCTAGATCATGATTACATCTCCTATCTACATATCATGCCATAGAAAGATTTCTTGAACCCTTGAGTGGACTTAACTCCAAGTCCTAGACCTAAAACAAAAGTTGGCCGAAAACCCTAGAAGGGTAACAAGCCCATGGAAGAGTTCATTTAACACCATTCATACTCATAAGGTATCATAAAAATCATATTAATCATGCTTGGAAAGGTTGGAGTTTCCCCTAGCCTCTTGACCTTGGTGTGGCCAAAACTTATAAGGGTATCAAACCCATAAAAATTTCCTATAAATCCCTATTATCATCCATACTACTTCATAGTAAGACATATTAAGCATGCTTGAGGAATTTAAAATAAATCCCTAGCCTTATCCTTGATATGGCCGAAACATATAAGGGTATCAAACCCATAAAAATTTTCATATAAATCCTTATTATCATCCATACTACTTCAGAGTAAGACATACTAAGCATTCTTGAGGAATTTAAAATAAATCCCTAGCCTCCTCTTTGATATGGCCGAAAGTTCCATGAGTCCAAATCATGGATTTTTTTCCAACATATCATGCCAACAAAACCTAGATCATGATAAATATCTTGAGAGCTATCATACCACAGGTGAGGGGCGTTTTACCTTCCTTGGTTTCACTTACAAACTTCGAATCGAAGATAACAAGAGAACCTTCTTGTCTCTAAACTTCCCTTAGTCCTGTGTCCTTGTAGGGGCTTTGGATCTTCAAGATAGGGGTCCTTGGTCGAACTTTTCTCAAGGGGAAGAGAACTTCAATTTTCGGCCAAAGAAGAAAATCAAGAAGAAGAGGGAAGTTGTAACTTCCTTTCTATTTATACCATTTGAAAAGGGGTGATTGAAGAGGCATGATGTCTCTTCCCTTTGTGACTCTTCATTTCATACACCTTCACTAATATCCACTTCATTCCCTCATAGAACTCCCTTGCTAGGTGAATTGGTTAGTGCATACTTGGTTATATAAGAGGGCCTTGGTTCAATCCTTGGTGTATGCACTAATTTTCTATTTTATTTTTAATTTATTTCCTATCATTTTTGAAAATTCCTTTAAAATTCTCCCATAATTATGTTAATATTTTTCATTACAATCCCTCTATTTTTATATTAAATTCTACCTAAAACCACCCATAATAATGGCACAAGAAGCCCCTATAATACTCCTTAGTACTTAGTTTCTCTCACTTTAAATGAGAGAACCTTGGGTTTCTAGGCTAAGGTTTGTACTAATATTTCTAGATCCTTCGGAAAATTATCTAGACCTGCTTAATATTTTAAAGAAAATATTAAGAGAATTTTTCCGGGTCGTTACATCCGGGGCGCCCGGGAGCACGAGGGTGCCCGGGAGCATGGGGGCGTCCCGCCCAGTGAGCTTCCGAAGCTTCCTTTTGCTGAAATCAGGTTTGGCTTGTACTTAGGGCGCCCGGGTCCTTCCGGGTGCCCAACCCAACTGCTGCCTCACTCCTTTGAGGCTCTCTGAGCTGCAGACACTCGTTCCTTCGGTCTGCATCCAGGGTTAGTACCAAACAAGATAGAGTAAATATATTATTGAGTCTTATAGCCGTAGCTGTCTTGGTTCTGACTTTGGGTCTCCAAAATGGAGCCCTAGGTCGAACCGACGCCTACTGTTCCCTCGACGGGGAACGCGTCCTCACCTACTCCTCTCAGGAGAATTTACCTGATGCCAACCGGCTCCTCTGGTTGGACTTTTGCCTAGCAGTCCTTCGCCAGGCGCCTAGCTATCCTTCGCCAGGTCTTCAGTACCAAGCAGTCCTTCGCTTGGTGCCTAGCATTCCTTCGCTAGGTCTTCGACTCCTAGCAGCCCTTCGCTAGGTGCCCAGCAGCCCTTCGCTGGGTCTTCGGTTCCAGGCAGTCCTTCGCCTGGGGCCTAGCAGTCCTTCGCTAGGACTTCATTACCAGGCAGTCCTTCGCCTGGTGCCTAGCAGTCCTTCGCTAGTACTTTCAATCTGCACACTCAAGTAGCATGTTAGATAAATATAACATCTTAACTTTTGAACCCTTTTGCCATTATCAAAACACAGGTTCGACTTGGGTGCTGTCTGCACCAACAAAAAATTCCTAGACTTGGATAACACAATGTCTCACTGTGATCAGTACATAAATGGGGGAGGGTGGTGGGTGGGTCATCTGAAGGGAGGAGGAGCATAAGGATTAGGGGGCCTCTCATTAGGGGGTGATGATGGTCGTCTCGAGTGAACCTAATGACCCGTGGCAAGCGACTCATCTCCTCATGGTGCTGGTAGAGTCAGGAGACAAGCTGCTAGGTGTTGAAAATATCATCCCTAAATTCTCTCATAATTTCCCTCTTGCTATAATAATCATTGACAAAACTAGACATTTGACCCTAAAAATCCCTCATCATCCAAAAGTGATCCTGAACTTCTTAGAACTATTCTTGAGATAATGCCTAGTTATTTTGTTGTGTGTCATTTTGACTTTCTTGAAGAGTTTCCAAGAAAGCCTGGAGGCCGGTGAAGTCAATTCTAGACGGATCTCCACTGCCATAGGCAAAAGAATGCCTTGCCATGGTAGGACATCCTACCTGCGAAGGGTCATCGTACTCTGTCAGCTCAGAGGTCCGGGGCGATTTCGGGTGTCTAGATGACAAGAATGGTGTGTGTCTAGTCATGTCGGGCATGTTATCTCTAAGAATTCAATTGGCGGGTTGCTAACTGTAGTCCATTAGTGTTATGTAGGGGGAATGGGAACCCATTCCTCCTTGAAAAAGCAAAGTCAATCTCATCCCGAATTATCATTTTCATGGCTAAACATGTATCTATGTATATTTTAGTATTGCCATAAATGATTTCAAGATCAAATAGTTTGCATTACAAATTGATTGCTATCTAAGTAATCAGCTCGCCAAATATAATAGGGCCCAAGGTCTCTTTGGCGGCTCTCACCAAAGTTTGAAGGAAGTGGAGACTAGTGTCGAACTTAACGTTATGTAATATAGCCCACAAAATATAAAGCTCTACCTTCCGAACTGCCCTGTAGCTCTCGGATGGCCGAAGATGACCTTACTCATTACCCGATGGAGGTAACGGAACACGAAGTTTTAGAGGCTTGTGGCCTTTAATCGTGAAGGCTCATGTGGCTCATTTATGACGATGAACCGGGCCCAAAAGGCTTTACTATTAAAGTGGTAGTCAAAGGTCCTAGATACCCCCATGAGCAAGCCAAAACAATTGTTAAAGTCATAGAAGGTTCAAAGGTGATGATGATTTATTAATCGTAAACTAATCTAACCATCATAATTACTATATGATGCAAAATTGACCTCCAATGAACTTTAAAATTCTAATACTAAATGGGGGTAAGTAGGGTGACATGTATACATCAAATCATTCTAAACCATATTTCCAATCATTTAATCCACATCATCCCTAATTTCTAAGACATTCATTGTGGGAAGATCAAGGTATCTTGTGCAAACTAATTTTCGAGCGACAAGACTATCAAATCTAGATTTTTTTATCATCATTACGAAAAATAATGCCAAAGGAGTTATCAAGTTCATTACCCTCGTTGTGTGGTTGTTGCTTGTCTTTTCCTTTCTCCTTTGTCTTCCTGGTATCCATCGCTTTCATTTACCTTTGTCTTTCCTTGGATCGTTGCCTTCTCCACTTGATGAACCACTCTTTTGAGGCCTCTTCGATATGATTGACATCCTTTTTGCCAAAATGGGGGGGGGGGGGGGGGTGGAAGATTAAATCTAGATTTGGAAAGGTTAGATCTTGAGCATGGAGAGGGAAGTCTTTAAGAGGATGAGAGGAGAGGGAGAGTTCTCTTGGGATCTTTAAGAGGAAGGGAAGGCTTTAAGAGAAAGGGGAGAGCTTGAGAGAGTTTTCTTTGGGAAGAAAAAGATCTAGATCTACCTTCAGGGAGGGTAGATCTAAGCTTTAGGTGGTGATTAAAGCTCTTAAAGGGAGGGATTTGGTTTCTTGGAAGAGAATAAGGGGTTGGATCTTTGATCACTTCGAAGAGGAAGAAGGAAGGAAGGAATTTGGGGGGGAGGGGTTTGGTGTCGCATGGTTGTGCCCTTGGGGGTGGGGCACGACCATGCAAGGGCTTATAATCTCTTGTCGAAAAAGGTTGTACAACCATGCGAGAACACATGACCATGTCGTGCATATTGCGTAGGTCGGCACATGGTTATGCCGAATGGCATGACCTGGTTTTTTTTCTGAACCTTCTTTTGGCATGACCGTGCCTTTCCCATCACGAGGGATGACGCATGGGCCATGCAAAATCACACAGCCCCGCTGTACGAAATCGCACGGCTCGGCTATACGGTTCATGGTGAGAGTCACATGGCCATGTGGGATCCTGTATAGCCATGTGGGATCCTGTATAGCCATGTGGAACACTCGGATAAGCTCCCGGTTTGTCCAAACATTGCTTTTTGACGTGTTCGTCTGCTTCAACTTGTCCAGGATGATGCTTCACTCCCAGAAAGTGTTGAGACCGGGTGCATGTCGACAAGGATACGAGTTCATAAAATTTAAAATTTTTACGTGCAGCGGAAGAGTTTGCATAAAATAATTTCCTAAATTATTTTAACTTCATATCTAGCATGCAACCTTATAGTGTATCGATATAATCCTAAAATAAAAGTTTGCGAAAAGTAAACTAATTTACCAAGTACCTCGCGTAACTCGAAGTGAGGGACGAGATCCAACCGTAGCGTCCCTTGGAAGCTTCGCCTCTACTCGCGTCCACGCCGAGTTCTCTTCGGGATGACTTCGCAAAGTCACGAGTTTTGTGCCGACGAGAACTACTAGATTCTCGGAAGGCACAACTAGAAGGATAAGAGAAAATAATGAAAAACTAACCAACGAAGTAACGGAATCAAATTCCGGGAAGAGAGGAATCGCTATCCGCTTCTTCTTCTTCGTGTTCGGGTTCTCCTTCTTCTTCTTGAAGCTCACGGCCTCCACCACCTTGGATGTAGGTTGGGCGCCGGCCCTAGGGAAGCTAGGGTGGGCGCCGGCCCTAAGGGAAGAGAAGGAGAAGGAGGAGAGGAGGGATTAAGAGAGAGAGGGAGAGAATAATTAATCTCTTAATTACTCAATTGGAATTAAGGGCTAGCCTTTGGTTCCTTTATATAGTAGCAACTCCTTTGCTAAGTCTCCCTCTAAACCGAATTAACGGAATTAGTTATAAGAAATTTATCTTATAAATTTTCTTATTGCTTATTCCTTTTAAGCCTAGTCTTATTATAAACAATTTATAATAAAACAAATTAGTTATCATAAGAGATTTATCCTATAAATTCTCTTATGAATTTTATTATAACTAACTTTATAATAAAACTAATTATTTATCATAAGAAATTTATCCTATAAATTCTTATGAATTAATTCCGTTTAAACCAAGTCTTTATTATAAACTAATTTATAATAAAAACTAATTCTTCTTCTCTTTAAATTATGGAATAAATTTTATAAGAAATTTATAAACTTTCTTATTATGGATAAATCAATTCATAATTGATTTTATAAAATTAAAATGAACCAACTCATGGATTATTTTAATCTTCCATAAAAGAATAAATTTCTATAAATTTTATTTATATAAATTTCTTTATAAAAATTTATTTATCCATAATTTATAAAATAAATCGCACTTGATTTATTTTATTAATTAAACCAAAATTAATTGGTTTTTCTCCTCTTTATTGGCCGGCCACCAAAGGGGGGTTTGGCACCCTCTTTGGCCGGCCAAACCAACCCGGACCGCCGCGAATTAAACTCATTTAATTCGCCCAAAAAGCCTTCAAAAGACTTAGCCATTTTTAGCTTCCATTGCGCCTCTGACTAACTCAGATTCGACTTATTTCTCTTGATCGGAAAATCCAATTTTTAACTCGTTTTAAATCCCTCGGATTACTCGTAGTGCGTGTGACTAAATAGGCTTTCGATTTATGTTGGCCGTCTATAATTAACTAATTATAGAACATCATGAGTGGCACCTAGTAGTACATCATGATCCCCAATTAATCGAAAGATCAACGGTTTGACCTCAGAAGAAATTATTCTGAAACCCTTCAGCAGCTCTAATGAATCGTGCCCCATTCCCTTCACCACCTTATACCCACTTGGTTCAGGACACGGTCAATGGTGTCAGTCCCCACTAGGCTGACTACGTCACACCTAGCCCAAGTAATGTCTTACTCGTCCTTTGGATTTCTAATTACTCTCATGTATTTTAGAGACTCTCACTCTAAACATGATATGCTCTGGCCAGAGGCTTTGAGTAACAATCCGACGATAGGCCTGGGTATACATCTCCTCGCAAGGAGTGGTGAATCCTTTGTAGGCTGTTCAAACATCTTCGGGCACTTCGGCTTATACCCGATCATCCTGGGTCCACACCTCCTTGGAGATGCTTGCTTAAGATGTCAAAGTATAAGTCTCTATGACCAAGATGACTTGAACACCGCAAGTCAAAGGAATATCGCACTTAAGCCACAGTAAGATCTTTATTGACATATCTACATGTAGATTCCCATATGAAGTCTTACAGCTAGTCACTCCAATGAACTAGTTCCCTTAACTAGCATCCATGTTTATCTCCGGACATCCCAATGTCACCAGCCAGTGAGAATCAGCTGATTAGAGAATAACCCATGCTAGTCTCAACAGAATTGATAGTGTCCGTTTTTATCAATTCATCGACTAGGGATATTTTCAATACTTCACATTTGCGCATTTAGAGATAATCACTAGTTGTGATCTCATCACAAATTCTCTTATGCTGTGAGTTGTATTGCGGACATTCAGTAGATGAGTTTAAGATCCCAATCAAATACACAAGCATGTATACTCAAATAGTGAATTATCATTTATTAATATAAATGTTTTACAATCATAAGGCGATTGCCTTAGGACACTTCTCTCATATCACTAACAAACTCCCACTTGGCCTAATGCCAATCGCTACGGTATCCAATACCACAAGCTCTAACATGACCCTCAAACTTGCTTTGAGGCAAGGCCTTAGTTAAAGGATCCGCTATATTCCTTTCAGTGGGAACTCTCTCAATTTGTATGTCATTCCTACTTATAATCTCTCTGATCAGATGATAGCGGCGAAGCACGTGTTTGGATCGCTGATGAGACCTTGGTTCCTTTGCTTGTGCAATAGCTCCATTGTTGTCGCAGTAAACCGGCACTGCATCATCAATGGTTGGAACCACACCAAGTTCGGAGACAAACTTCTTGATCCAAACTGCTTCCTTTGCTGCTTCCGAAGCTGCGATATATTCCGCTTCCGTGGTGGAATCCGCTACAGTGTCTTGTTTGGAACTTTTCCAACTTACTGCGCCTCCATTCAAAGTAAATACGTATCCAGACTGCGATTTGGAGTCATCCTTATCTGTCTGGAAACTGGCATCTGTATACCCACGTATTACCAAATCTCCTTCTCCATATATTAGGAACACATCCTTAGTTCTTCTTAAGTACTTAAGGATTGTCTTAACAGCCGCCCAGTGATCCATTCCTGGATCCGACTGGTATCTGCTTGTGACGCTCAAAGCATACGATACATCAGGCCTAGTACATAACATAGCATACATGATAGATCCTATCGCGGATGCATAGGGAATCTTATTCATGCAAATCCTCTCGTCTTCTGTGCGCGGACACAGACTTTGAAAGGTTGATCCCATGCCTGATGGGAAGGTAACCTTTCTTGGATTCCGACATGCTAAACCTTTTTAGCACTCTGTCTATATATGTAGACTGCGAATGACCGAGCAACCGTTTTGATCTATCTCTATAGATTCTAATCCCAAGGATATAGGTTGCTTCTCCCAGGTCTTTCATGGAGAAAGTTTTGGATAACCAAATTTTAACTGTCTGTAAGACTGAAATATCGTTTCCTATAAGTAAGATGTCGTCGACATATAATACTAGGAATACGACTGCACTCCCACTAACCTTCTTGTACACACAGGGTTCGTCAGGATTTTGCGAGAAATCAAACTTTTTGATTGTCTCATCAAAACGGATATTCCAGCTCCTAGATGCTTGCTTCAGTCCATATATGGATCGTCGAAGCTTGCATACCTTGGTTTTATCAACCGATGTGAAACCTTCAGGCTGTATCATGTATACGTCCTCAAGCAGGTTTCCGTTAAGGAAAGCTGTTTTCACATCCATTTGCCATATCTCATAATCATAATGAGCTGCTATAGCTAGGAGCATCCGAATGGATTTAAGCATAGCTACTGGCGAATAGGTTTCGTCATAATCAATTTCTTGCTTCTGACGATATCCTTTTGCCACTAATCTAGCCTTAAAGGTAACAACATTACCTTCCATGTCGGTTTTCTTCTTGAAAACCCACTTGCACCCTATGGGTTTAATCCCTTCAGGTGGGTTAACCAAGTCCCATACTTGATTTTCGTACATGGAATCCATTTCCGACTTCATGGCTTCAAGCCATTTGTCCCTTTCTGAACTTTTCAAAACATCTTCATAACTGATAGGTTCGTCATCGCCAATGAGCAACACGTCGTTCGATTCACATACGAGAAATCCGTATCTCTCTGGAATGTTGCGTGTCCTATCAGACCTACGAAGAGGTGGTGTAGTTTTAGGTTCAACTGATAGCTCATCATTATGTATTATCGGTTGTGGGTCTAGACTCGGTGTCTCTGTAATGTCTATTGGAGTTTCTTGAACTTCATCAAGTTCAATGCCACTCCCACTGTTTTCTTGTAAAAGAAATTCTTTTTCTAGAAATACAGCATGCCTTGAAACAAACACCTTTTGTTCCAAGGGATGATAGAATTGGTAACCCTTCGTTTCCTTAGGGTATCCAATAAATAGACATTTATCAGACTTAGCATCCAATTTGTCTGATACAACCCGTTTCACATAAGCAGGACAACCCCATATCTTAAGGTGAGTTAAGTGAGGTTTCTTACTATTCCAAATCTCATATGGAGTAGTAGAGACTACCTTGGTCGGGACTCTGTTTAATAAATAAACAGTTGTCTTAAGTGCATAACCCCAAAAGGATTTTGGAAGAGTTGCATGATTCATCATCGACCTAACCATGTCCATCAAGGTTCGGTTTCACCTCTCAGATACACCATTATGCTGTGGTGTATATGGCGGAGTCCATTGGGATAATATCCCATTGTCCCTTAGATAATCTTGAAACTCTTGACTTAAGTATTCACCACCCCGATCGGATCGAAGTATTTTAATACTTTTGCCAAGTTGTTTCTCTACTTTATTTCTGAACTCTTTGAATTTATCAAAAGCTTCAGATTTGTGTTTCATCAAGAACACGTACCCGAATCGTGAGTGATCATCGATAAAGGTGATGAAGTAGCTATAGCCTCCTTGTGCAGGAGTTGACATTGGTCCACATACATCGGTATGTATTAGACCAAGCAATTCTCCCACTTGATTACCTTTTCCAGTAAAGGGTAATTTGGTCATCTTGCCTTTTAAGCACGATTCACATGTATCAAATGAATCGGGTTCAAATGATTCCAAAATTCCACATCGGTGAAATTCGGTCATGTGTTTCTTACTTACATGGCCAAGACGGCAATGCCAAGTGTAGGAGTCTATTCGATTATCTATTCGAGCACGTTTGTTGCTAACTTCGATATTGAAAACGTCACTGGATAAATCTAACGTGTAGATGCCATTGCACAAAGTTCCATTCCCATAAAGAACGCATTCAAAGTTATGTAACAACAATTGTTACTAAAAGTTAAATGATAACCTTTTCATTCAAACATGAAATAGATACATGTTCTTTATTAACGAAGGAACAAAATAGCAATTATCCAATTCTAAGATACGTCCAGTGGGGAGCTTTAGCAAATATGTTCCGATGGCAACAGCAGCAATCTTTGCTCCATTCCAACTCTCAAATTCGCTTCTCCTTGACGAGTCTTCTTCTATTCCTTAGCCCCTTTATGTCATTACATATATGTGAGCTACACCCAGTATCAAGTACCCAGGTATTTGAGGAAATAGAGTGACATTCAATAACGAAGATACTGAAGAGGATGGGGCATCGGATGCCTTCTTCTTCATGGACTCAAGATAAATCTTGCAGTTTCTTCGCCAGTGACCTTCCTTGCCACAGTGATGGCAAGTGCCTTTTGGGGTTTTTCAGTCTTTTTGGCCTTTTTTCTTCTTTCCCTTATTCTGTTCTTTGGCTTCCTCTTAGAACCTTTCTTTGAGGAACCAACTAACAGTATCGTCTTCTGATCCTGCTTTACAGAAGGCTCTACAGTCTTCAGCAGGTTGAGCAACTCAGGAAACTGGTCTGGAGTTGCATTTTCAGAAGGACGTTTGGGAAGTTGATCTTCAAGGATATAAGCAGGCTTTTCTGCCTTGAGGACTATCCTCAGGTTTCGAAGCCAGTCCATGAAGTTCGGCCTGGTCAGTTTATTAGTGTCCAAAATGGAACGCAATTTTAGGTGAGACATGATCGAGTGATTATCTTAGAAATACAAATTGAGATTATGTGAGAAGATTGATTAAGAATGTATCAACATACATAAATTAAATCCTATTTATTTTACGAATTGAATCACCCTTATTATCAATTCGGGAGATCGTAGGAACATCTCCATGTAGGTTGATATCCAACCATAGATAAGAACAACCATGGCTGTGGCCATCAAGTTCCTCTTAGCTATGAAGGTAGGTAATTATACCGATTACACATCACATATATGTAACTATCACATTATGCTATCAACTAATTGAATGTTTGCATAAAACATTGGGTTGTTAACTCATTAACAAGTATGTATCATTATACATAGCACCCAACTGCACCTCTCTTTACATCGACCTTGGCTGTGGCACAACAAATCGATGCTCCAAGCTTAAGGCTGACCCATTAATCAAGAAATAGTTTTAACATGGTTGGAGCTCATTCAACCGCTTAGTCAGGCTTGGATGTGTCCAACAACCAAAACTAATGATTGACCTCTGACTCGAACCATATTATTCATAAACTAATTCCATGGTTTGAACATGTTGAGGTTCAAGTCGGGCATGGATGTGTCCATCAACCCAAGCGAGAAACAAAACTCCGATTCTAACCATATTATGGAAGGTGTAGGCCTTAATATTTTGTAAGGGTTTTGGGTCTCATTCCTTTTAAGCACATTCATGACATAAATTATGTCATGG
>JAGFNQ010002087.1:70771-130221 GCA_024364735.1 Boesenbergia rotunda | reverse complement strand
CGGTTTTTCCGCGAGAATTTCCTTAAAAGTTTTTAAAAGAGATATTTCCTTTTTGTTTGAGTTTTTGCATGTGATCTTAGTTCATTATATGCTTATATATGTTGATTAAGTACCTATGTGAGTTTAGGGTCCAAGAAAAGCTATGAGAAAAGAAAAGAGAAGATAAAGATAAGAAAAGAAAAGGCCAAGGCCTTAAGAATCCCCAAAAGTCAAGACTTAGGGATTTTAGCCGCAAGGTGCTTGAGAAAATGCCAAGGCATTTACAGATAAGAAAGAAAGAAAGAAAAGCTATTTTATTTTCTAAGGCCAGTACCCGGCGTCCAAGGGCGTCGTTAAAGAAATCCAGGTGTCCAATTCCAAGGTCTTGGCCCTGGTAGACCAAGGTCTGCTCTATTAGGATTGGTGGCTCGCTATCCCAACCTTTTAGGGAACGCGCATATGAGATGGTACTTACGTCTTCAGTGGATCCAAGTGATTATTATTTTCAAGTATATGCTTTAGCAAAGTTTCGAAAGTTTAAGAAAGTTTTCAAAAGTTAAAGAATAGCTAAAGTTTCAAGTTGAGCCAAGAAAAGTAAATTGAGATTTATTATTGCTTGAGTATGCATGTTTTGAGTTATACATGTTTTTTTTAGTTTTCTTTCAAGCATATTAGTATCTCATATGATTTTCATATTGTTCTAGAAGCATGTTTGCACATTTCAAGATTTTGTGAGCTAGATAGTACTTACTAAGCTTTTTTGCTTACTAGATGCATTTCCTCTTATTGCAGATAAAGGTAAAGGCAAGCAATTCTGAAGGAAGGCGACGAGGCGGTGCTGAGAAAAGTGTGTGTGGTGGCTGATTTTGGAGAGATCTTTGAGACGAGACAATTTAACTATTTAAATTACAATGTTATAGTTTATTCAGATTTCAAGTTCTTGTTTTATGGAGTTAGCGAACATATAAGTTTTGGATAGTTTTAAATACTCAATTTCTTAGAGTATAGATTCCATGTTATTTCTTTTAGCCTACATATTCTTATGATTGCATTGGATGAGTAGAAATGTGAGTAATTGGAGATATTGATACTTTGTTAGAGAAATAGATGCATGTGCCATGATAGTATCAATTTCTCCTTGAATCAAGTTTTTTACTTCTTAAATATGTTTAGAAAAGTTGCATTCACATTTCATAATGCTTTAGCAAGGTTATAGAACATGTATTTGGTGTTATGAATACATAGGAGTCAAGATTGGTACAAACTTTATTGTTAAAGTTCATATAAATTGAATAGTTTATTTTCTTCCGCAAAAGTCCTAATTTCAAGTTTATGGATTCGTTTTGATTGACTAAATTGATTTGAAAACTGGCATAGAGTGTAGAAATGGTGTCATGGTTCTATATGGCTCGAAAGTATAGGTTTGATGAAGCTTTGAAGCAAATGCCGAAACCTGAAATTCTGATTTCAGGCCTATCAGTCGACTGATGCAGTATCAGTCGACTGATACCCGAAGTGTGAGTTGGGCGAGGCAAGTTTCAAAAGCTTCAATAAGTATTATTTAACGGGTTTTGAGAAAGGAAGTGTGATATGTTATCATGCATGATCACTTAAGTTAGAATATCATTGTTAGATGAATTTAAAAGTTAAAAAAAAAAAAGATTTCCGCATTTTTAGCCATGCATCAGAAGTCGAGAAGTAGAGAAAAGTAACGATCCGTCTAAGGTAGAAGAAGGCGGGTCGCTACAATCAAGTACCCAGGTATTTGAGGAAATAGAGTGACATTCAATAACGAAGATACTTGAAGAGGATGGGGCATCGAATGCCTTCTTCTTCAAGGACTCAAGATAAACCTTGCAGTTTCTTCGCCAGTGACCCTCTTTGCCACAGTGATTGTAAGTGCCTTTTGGGGTTTTTTCAATCCTTTTGGCCTTTTTCTTCTTTCCCTCACTCTGTTCTTTGGACTTCCTCTTAGAACCTTTCTTCGAGGAGCCAACTAACAGTACCATCTTTTGATCCTGCTTCACAGAAGGGTCTACAGTCTTCAGCAGGTTGAGCAACTCAGGAAACTGGTCTGGAGTTGCATCTTCAGGAGGACGGTTAGGAAGTTGTTCTTCAAGGACATAAGCAAGCTTCTCTGCCTTGAGGACTATCCTCAGGTTTCGAAGCCAGTCCATGAAGTTTGGCCCAGTCAGTTTATTGGTGTCCAAAATGGAACGCAAATTCAAAGAAGACATGATCGAGTGATTATCCTAGAAATACAAATTGAGCTTATGTGAGAAGAATGATAAAGAATGCATCAACATACATTAATAAAATCCTATTTATTTTTCAAATTAAATAATCCTTTTTATCAATTCGGGAGATTGTAGGAACATCTCCAAATAGGTTCATATCCGAACATAGATAAGAACAACCATGGTTGTGGCCATCAAGTTATTCTTAGCTATGAAGGTAGGTAATTATACCGATTACACATCACATATATGTAACTATTACTTTATGCTATCAACTAATTGAATGTTTGCATAAATCATTGGGTTGTTAACTCATTAACAAGTATGCAACAATATACATAGCACCCAACTGCACCTCTCTTTACATCGACCTTGGCTGTGGCACAACAAATCGATGCTCCAAGCTTAAGGCTGACCCATTAATCAAGAAATAGTTTTAATATGGTTGGAGCTCATTCAACCGCTTAGTCAGGCTTGGATGTGTCCAACAACCAAAACTAAGGATTGACCTCTGACTCCAACTATATTATTCATAAACTAATTCCATGGTTTGAACATGTTGAGGTTCAAGCCGGGCATGGATGTGTCCATCAACCCAAACGAGAAACAAAACTCCGATTCTAACCATATTAATGGAAGGTGTTGGCCTTAATATTTTGTAAGGGGTTTTGGTTCTCATCCTTTCTTTTCTAAGCACATTCATGACATTATGTCATGACTAACGATTTCCTTAATAAAGTATGTATGTGACTTAATTTATCAAGTCTCATTAATTGAATTAGGAACCGGATTTCCTAATTCTAATTTCATACTTTATTCAAGGAATTGTTTTGGGTAACAATTTCCTAAATTGTCATAATCAATTTCGGAAATAATATGTTTTAAGACTTTGATTTCTCTAAATCAAATCTTATTAAATTAAGAGAGAGATTCCCTTAATTCAACCACATATTATTTTCATGAAAATCTCATTTAAGAAAACTCTATAGGAAACCATTTTCCTAATTAATTTTGGAGACAACAATATGTAAGAGCATCACCTCTTAAATCATATTTTATTCATGGATTTAATTAATTACAACAAATTGTTTTCTAAGGGTGGCTCCCTGAGGCTCAGATACCCAAAGAAAAGTAATTTGTCGTAAATCCAATTTGGTCCGCTTCGGAAGCGTAACCAAATTAAACATGACAATTTCATTTAAAATTGGGAAGTTAAATTACAACAACTAACTTTAAATTGGACGGCTCCCCGAGGCTCAATCCAAAATAAAGAATTTTGTTGATAATTTAAAAAACTAATTCAAATTTAATTGTCAATTAATTGTCCATAAATTTGTCTAGACTTTCTTGAAAGAAAGTGCCCAAAATTGCGAGATTTCATAATAGGTTTTCAGAATAATTGTAAGTTTCTGGCACAAAGAAAACTTACATATTTCCAAAATTAGAAAATTTCTAAAATAGAAAATTTTCCAAAATTGGAAAGTTTCCAAAGATGGGAAGTTTTCACAATTATTATAAAATTTCAGAAACTAGAAAATTTCAAAAGTTTACGAAATTTCATGAGGATTTCCAAACTTAGAAATTCCTAAATAAAAAATTTATTATAATTGGAAATTTTCCATAATTGAAATTTTTTTCCAAAATTGAGATTATGACAAAGTTTTTCGCAAAATAATTATATGATTATGTCGAACACTAACCGGCTCTGATACCACTGTTGCGACCGGGTGCATGTTGACAAGGATACGGGTTCGTAAAATTTTAAATTTTTATGTGCAGCGGAAGAATTAGCATAAAATACTTTCTCAAATTATTTTAACCACGTATTTAGCATGCAACCTTATGATGTGTGGACATGATCATAAATTAAATTTTTGGGAAAAAGTAAACTAATTTACTTTGTACCTCTCGTAACTCGAAGTAAGGGACGAGATCCAACCGTAGCGTCCCTTGGAAGCTCCTCCTATATTCGCGTCCACGCCGAGATTTCTTCGGGATGACTTCGCAAAGCCACGAGTTTTGTGCCGACGAGAACTACTAGATTCTCCAAAGGCACAACTAAAATAATAAGAGAAAAAGATGGAAACTAACCACCAAGAAACGGAATCTAAATTCCGTGAAGGGAAGGAAGGAGTCGCGATCCGCTTCTTCTTCTTCGGGATGTTCTTGGTGGATGAAGCTCTCGGCCACCCTTGGGATGTGCGCCGGCCCTAGGGGAGGAGTAGGGTGCGCCGGCCCTAAGGGAGGAGTAGGGTGCGCCGACCCTAAGGGGAAGAGAGAGGGAGAGAATAAGAGAGAGAGGGAGAGAACTACTAGATCTCTTGATAACTCAATTGAGGAATTCAAGCCTAGCCTTGGTTCCTTTATATAGTAGTCTCTCCCTTGCCAAGTCTCCCTCTTAACGGAATTTTCATAAGAAATTTATTCTATAAATTTTCTTATGAATTATTCCGTTTAAGCCAAATTTTATTATAACTAACTTTATAATAAAACAAATACATCTCTCCTTTTATTATGGAATAAATTTTCATAAAATTTATTATATAAATTTTCTTATCATGTAAAAATCAATTCATAATTGATTTTATAAAATAAAAATAAACTATTTAAAGTTTATTTTAATCTCCATAAAAAGAATAAATTTAATATATAAATTTTTCTTATTATGGAAAAATCAATTCATAATTGATTTTATAAATAAAATAAACCAATCCATGGTTCATTTTAATTTCCATAAAAAGAATAAATTTATTATATAAATTTTTCTTATCATGGAAAAATCAATTCATAATTGATTTTAAAATAAAATTAAACCATTTAAAGTTTATTTTAATTTCCATGAAAACAAATTTATTTATCCATAATTTTATAAAACAAATCGCGCTTGATTTATTTTATAATTTAAACCAAATTAATTGGTTTCTTCCCCTTGTTGTGGCCGGCCAAACCAAAGAGGGTTGACACCCTCTTTGGCCGGCCAAACCGAGCCGATCCCATCGCGAATTAAACTCATTTAATTCGCCCAATAAGCCTTCAAAAGACTTAGCCATTTTAAGCTTCCGTTGCGCCTCTGATTAACTCAGATTCGACTTATTTCTCTTGATCGAAAAATCGAATTTTCAACTCGTTTTAAATCCCTCGGATTACTTGTAGTGCGTGTGACTAAATAAGCTTTCGATTTATGTTGGCCGTTTATAATCAACTAATTATAAAACGATCATCAGTGGCACCTAGTAGTACATCATGACCCCCAATTAATCGAAAGATCAACGGTTGACCTCAGAAGTAATTCTGAAATCCTTCAGCAGCTCTAATGAATCGTGCCCCATTCCCTTCACCATCTTATACCCTCTTGGTTCAGGACATGGTCTGTGTGTGTCAGTCCCCACTAGGCTGACTACGTCACACCTAGCCCAAGTAGTGTCTTTCTCGTCCTTTGGATTTCTAATTACTCTCATGTATTTAAGAGACTCATACTCTAGACATGAAATCCTATGGCCAGAGGCTTTGAGTAACAATCCGACGATAGGCCTGGGTATACATCTCCTCGCAAGGAGTGGTGAATCCTTTGTAGGCTGTTCAAACATCTTCGGGCACTTCGGCTTATACCCAATCATCCTTGGTTCACACCTCCTTGGAGATGCTTGCTTAAGATGTTAAAGTATAAGTCTCCATGACCAAGATGACTTGAACACCGCAAGTCAAAGGAACATCGCACTTAAGCTGCAGTAAGAAGTTCATTGACATATCTATATAGATTACCATATGAAGTTTTACAGCTAGTCACTCCAATGAACTAGTTCCCTTAACTAGCATCCATGTTTATCTCTGGACATCCCAATGTCTCCAGCCAGTGAGAATCAGCTGATTAGAGAATAACCCATGCTAGTCTCAACAGAGTTGATAGTGTCCGTATTTATCAATTCATCGACTAGGGATATTTTCAATACTTCATAATTGCACATTTAGAGATAATCACTAGTTGTGATCCCATCACAAATTCTCTTATGCTGTGAATTGTATTGCGGACATTCAGTAGATGAGTTTAAGATCCCAATCAAATACACTAACATGTATACTCAAATAGTGAATTATTATTTATTAAAATAAATGTTTTACAATCATAAGGCGATTGCCTTAGGACACTTCTCTCATATCACTAACACATAGGTCTTTGGCAGAGGTGAAGGGGCCAACCTTGATTAACTGGTCCTTGGACATTCCGCATTGCAGGGTAACCACAGCTTTGACATTTGCTTCACCCTTTCTAATTTGCTCAGCCGACCAACTTGAGAAATCGAGGTCTCTTCCTTCGCCATCCCTTGGAGGGTTGAAACCTTCTTTGACCGAGAACCACATGCACATGTTGGTCTTTAAATAAAACTCCATTCGTGACTTCCAATATGAAAAATCAGTACCATCGAGGAATGGAGGTCGGTTTGTGCTCATTCCTTCTCTTCCAGCCATCTTGTTGTAAGCTCTAGGATGTTAAGCCGTGAACAGAACCCCAAGCTCTGATACCACTTGTTGGAACTTGGATGACTATAGAGGGGGGTGAATGTAGCCAGACAATCAAGACTTAGCAGTTTTCAAATTTCTCTGCACTTAGGTTAGCCGCAGCGGAAGCAATACAAGTATAATAGCAGAAACAGAAATGCAGAGAAGGGAGAATACAAACCAATACGCTGACAATGGTCGTTTACAAGGTTCGGGGATAACTTGCCCCTACTCCTTGGCGTGCCCTTAAGGTGGGCGATCCCTTGATCGTCGGCAGATCAAGCCCCGGTTAAAACCGGATAAACTGAAGCCTCCTTCTCGGTAGAGAAACCTCTCCACAAGCTGTCTCACAGATGGATACAATGTTAAGCTCACGAGACACTCGAGAAGACAAGCTCACAAAGATGTACAAGAAAGCTCAAGCACAAAGCAACAGAGAGCATGAACACAGGCCAGCCAAACTTCTCCCAGTTTCTGTCTTGTTCGCCTCTCTGCTTCCAGCCTCGTCTTAAGCCTCTGCTCCCATAACTAGGCTCTCCATCAGCATCCACTGAAGCCACATCCTGACTCCCTGACTCCCTGAGCACTCAGTCCACTGAAGACCCTCTCCAGCTGAGCCTCCGTCAGTTGCCAGCTGCTCTCCAGACGCCATTGAGACCTGAAATAAAGAAACAGCCAAACCTGCTCCAAGCAAAGCCTCCCATTGACTCTCCTCCAATGTTTGAATCATCCTTGTAAAGCCTGAACACTCCAACAGAAGCTTATCAATGCATATCAATACATATCAGCAGTGTATCAGAGAATCGGCAGAGAAAACAGACGTGATCAGCGCGTCTGACAACATATTTGAATTAAGGTGATCGGTCACCGGACCGATCAGAGAGACTCCTGATCGGTCACCAGACCGATCAGGCTGGGTCCAGACCGATCAGGCTCCGTCCTGATCGATCCCCAACGCTCGATTAGGAATCGCGATTTCTTTGGGACTCTCCTGGATCGATCACCAGACCGATCCCAGGTTGTGGATCGATCACCCGACCGATCCACCCCTTATATCGGGCGATTTCTGAGTTTCCCAGCCTAAGCCTTCTGATCGGTCAGCTGACCGATCAGGGGTTCTCCTGATCGGTCACCAGTCCGATCAGATCATCACCAGACCGATCAGGCACCGTCCTGATCGATCTTAGTGAGGAACCCGCGAAGCTGGATCGTTCTCCAGAACGGTCTGCACAGTGATCCTGATCGGTCACCAGACGATCAGGAGCAGATCAGCAGGGGAACTCAACCTCACTGTTCGCTCCCTGATCGGTCACCCGACCGATCAGGAGCCAAGCAATGGGTGAAATGCATACTCCCTGATCGGTCACCAGACCGATCAGTCATCGCTGGATCGGTCACCCGATCGATCCACGAAGGAGCACCGTGCTAACTTCCCTGATCGGTCACCAGACCGATCCAGGCAAGCCCAAATGCACTCTAAGTCACGAGAACAAGCCTCCAACCCTTCTCTGACTCGTGCCATGCCCAGCTTCACTCACTGGGACTTCAACCTAGCCCTCCAAGCTAGGACCTGGCTTCACTCACCAGGGTTTCGGTCACCCGGCTTCACTCACCGGGACCCGGCTTCACTCACCGGGACCCGGCTTCACTCACCGGGACCCGGCTTCACTCACCGGGATTTCAACCTAGCTTCACTCACTAGGATTTCGGTCACCCGACTTCACTCACCGGGACCCGGCTTTACTCACCGGGATTTCAACCTAGCTTCACTCACTTGGATTTCAATCACCTGGCTTCACTCACCAGGACCCGGCTTCACTCACCGGGATTTCAACCTAGCTTCACTCACTAGGATTTCAATCACCTGGCTTCACTCACCAGGACCCGGCTTCACTCATCGGGATTTCAACCTAGCTTCACTCACTAGGATTTCCATCACCTGGCTTCACTCACCAGGACCCGGCTTCACTCACCGGGATTTCCACCACCTGGCTTCACTCACCAGGACCCGGCTTCACTCACCGGGATTTCCACCACCTGGCTTCACTCACCAGGACCCAGCTTCACTCACCGGGATTTCCTCCAACCTAGCCCTCCAGACTAGGACTTTTCACCTAACCCTCCAAGTTAGGACTTTTTCCATGCCAGCGTGCGATCTCCCAGATCCACCTGGACTTAACCCGAATTTCATTCAACCAAACTTAAATCATTGTCAAACACCAAAATAACAACCGGGTCAGACTGCATCAACAAAGCTTGCGCAAGAGATCTTGACGCAGGAGAGAAGCGCAACACCGTGAGCAAGGAAGGAAAACTTGCAGAAGACAAGGAAACCTCGCAGGAAATCTGTTCAGAACCGCACGCGCGCACGCAAACGCTCACTCGCATGGGGAAGGAGTAGATGAGGAAGACTCTCGCACAGGTCGAAGAGGTGCAAGTGGGAGTTTTCGGCGCTAGGGTTCGGCTAAGAGAGGTTTTGGAGGAGTTAATCGGTTGGTGGATCGATCCACCAACCAGACTTTAATGCGTCTGAACGGATCACCGTTCGATCTGATAGCGCCCAGATCGATCAGGCTCTGGCCTGATTGGACTGGCCTGGTCTTGATCGGTCGGGTGACTGATCAGGCAGGCTCCTGATAGATCGGCTGATCGATCAGGAAGCGAACAGTAGGGTCGGATGAAATCCTAGAAGCCCCCTGATCGGTCTGTGGACCGATCACAATAGTATGCCTGATCGGTCTGGGGACCGATCTAGGCTAGGCCAGAATTAAGAAATCTTGCA
This sequence comes from Boesenbergia rotunda, assembly GCA_024364735.1. Classification (NCBI taxonomy): domain Eukaryota; kingdom Viridiplantae; phylum Streptophyta; class Magnoliopsida; order Zingiberales; family Zingiberaceae; genus Boesenbergia; species Boesenbergia rotunda. The sequence continues at coordinate 120,726 of JAGFNQ010002087.1, read as the reverse complement.
AAGTTTCTGCGACCCCTCTGATCGGTCTGTGGACCGATCACTACCGAAAGGAGCAAGATCGGTCCGGGGACCGATCAGCCCTACGCCTGATCGGTCCGGTGACCGATCAGCCCTACGCCTGATCGGTCCGGTGACCGATCAGGGTTTCTGATACTCCCTGATACGATCTAAAACATTCAGTTTTAGCCTTTCAGAATCTTTCCAACGAGATCTGATGAAGTTTATCGAACTTGGACATGATCTCATGACTAAAATTGATCCCTAAACAAGGATCAAAGGTCCTTATAGGTTCAACAATCACTTTGCTCCACCCAAGTGGAGTCAAACTCAATCAACAATCATTCAAACAAGTTTTAACCAAGATTGTGCCAAATTCAAGTTTCCAATCAAGTTTCCTTGATTGGAATGCCCAAGTATGATCATGGAGCCAAATACACATGTGTTATGCATTGGTTTTCCCCATACTTGGTCACTGACGAGCCCAAATATACTAGATTAATTTGTCACGAAATGTATGGGCTCATCAAATTTAGAATTTATAAATGAATGAAAGCTGGAAACCCTTTTTGCAATTAAGAACAAAAGCGTAATATAGGGGCCACAGGTCGTATTTTTCTCGGGGCTAGTTGATATAACTTGATTCGCGCTTGTATTTAGGTGTCGCTAATATTTTTAGGGTTTCAAATAGAATATGTTTTGGTTTCAATAGGAAATGGAAATGCAATGAGATACAAGATGTATGCCACCCAAAACTTGATATACATGGACAAAAACTTATGTGCCAAGATGATACTAAGTCCCAAAATTTTGATTGACTATTTTGAATTGAAGCTGATCATTCCCACTCGAAAGACCACTATTAGTGAAGTGCTAGCATTGAATTAAAGAGGAATTTCAGACATGATTGCAGCTGATCAGAATTGGTACAGGATGTCAGAATTTGGGCAGTAATTAACTAATGAAGCTAGATGCAGAATTCGGATGTAAAGCCCACAAACTTCAGGTATAACAGCTCATTAAGAATAAGCTTAACTTCAGTAACTAGATCTGGAATTCAACTGAATGCAAGGTGAGCTGCAATCAAGACAAATGGAAACAGACCCTCAAAATTTCAGAACTCAGCTGATGTGCAGAAACAGTTGCTGAAGAAACGAAATCTGAAAACTTCATAAGCATGACAGCAGAATTGCAGTAACAATTTAGATGAAGAATCGAGCACACCAACTGAGGTCAAACATACAAATCTAATGTTCAGGTAAGATCCGGCAGACTGCTGCGCACTTGGCACAAACTTCAGATGTGCTAAACGAGAAGTTGCAGAAACCAAACAAAACTGCACTATCCAAATTGCAGAAACCAAACTGCTAACGTGCAGGAATGGTAAATTGGTACGCAAGAAAAACTGCCATCATTCTACAAGCAGATAAAGACTAATTCACAGAAGACTTATTGCAATTGAATCAAGCTGTGGTAAGCAACTAATATTAACTCAAAAACAAACAGAAACAGGGATAAATGCAGCTTTCAGAAACTGAATGCAGGAGTTCAGATAAATGGAAAATAGAATTCAAGAATACAATCAGCCACTAAACACAAAACAACAAAGCAAATTGGAATCGAATACTCCAACTGATATTCAAATAAGATTGCAGAAAGTCTAAGCTAATTAATTTAAAATGCAGAAACATTACACTTAAAGATGGCACGCAACTATAGGGGGCTGATACACAACATTTGAATGGCACGCAAGAAATGAAACAAGAAATTCACTGAAATGAACAACAATTATCCACTAAACAAGTTCTTAAACTACTTAACATGAAGATTTAAACCTAATTAAGCTAATCAATTCAAAGAAACGAGATTACAGCAGCTAAAACATATTCAGAAACAGAAAATTTAATTGCAGAAACGAAATTACAGCTAAAACAGGTAAATTAACTAAGAAAAACTACTCCTCAACTCTCCCTAAGCTTAAGATCTTGTTGGTCGTCAAGCAAGAGCTGGCTTCGAACCCCTAGGCTCAGCAAATCGATTGGAAACAGCTTCAATTGATCGATTTCAGCTCACTCTGCACTAAGCTGGGAAAATTCAATCCGAACTCCTCGATCTTGGTTAAATGGATTGCGGAGGTGATTTGGATATGAACTGAGCTCACTTGAGAACCCCTACAAGTGGCTCAGTTGATCGGAGATGGCTTGTGAGTGAGATTCGAGTGATCGGACCACAAAGCTGTCGAAACCCTCAAACAACCTTGTCCGGTGCGAAACTGAGCTGAATTCTCCAAGGGAGCTTCATCCAATGATCCAAAACTTGATCCGAGGTCGAGATTGAGTGGTCGCGCCCCTTGAATTGAAGGAAAATTGCTGAAAAACTGAAGAAGACGAAGAAACCTACTGTAGCAGCGGAGACGCGACGAAGAACAAGCTGCTGTGAACATTTGATTAAATAGGAACAAATCGACGGCTCATATTGATCGGAGGAGATCCAACGGTAGATCTTGGTCTGATTTGAGCCAAACTTTTATGATGATGATCTGGGGTCAGGATCTGCCTTGTGGTAGCTCGGATTCTCCAGATATGCAACGGATGGTCCAGATCAACTCTATCTGTGAATGGACGCTCTAGAGCCCTCCAAGCTTGATCCAACGGTTGATTTAGCTCTGATTGGGATGAAACCTTCAGATCTTGATCATAGAGTTTGATCAACCCTAACCCTAGCTCGGATTGCTTTAGATCGTCCCGGATGGCTCAGATCTAGCCGCTCTTGAATCGGACGGCCCGGATTAATCGTAGCATGATAATTCGATCCGGTTCCACTTCCGACTCAAGTTTGACCCAGTATGCCCTAGGTCCAGGATCCTTTCATGCCTACAAAAATATATCAGAAAATTAGTGGCCAAATAATCCAAAAATTGTGTAATTTTGCAATTAAGTCCAAAATAAGATAAAGTTCCAAAACCTAGGGTAAAATCATAATTAAGCAATAAAAACATGGGTCAAACATGGATTTAGCAATTAAAATGATCAATAAAATGGTGCTTATCAACTCCCCCACACTTAACCTTGAGCGTCTCGCGAAATCACTAAATATGATCCCTAGGTTTTCTTAAGCATAATTAGAAGCAAATGAAAAGAAATTACCTAAGGTTGTCAAATCTCATAAATCTAAGCTCTATGGATTAGTATCTTGTCCTTAAATCAACAACTTAGCCTTTTCATCCATCATGAGTCATTGAGATGAATTTAAATCACTAGCCTTTCATGGGAAGTTTTGGTGGCTCTCTCTTAAGTTCTAAATTGATGATGGAAGTGGAGCTCACTCTTACACATATGCTTCTTGCACTACCATAGGCTTGCTTATTATCTAATCTCCACCATTAATCATGATTGGGATCAATATCTACAAAAACAAGTGAAAACATGGAAAATGGTAAGATATGGAGTAAAAATCAAGAAAATAAAAAAAAATTGATGGAGTGGAAGACTTGGTTGCTCAAAAATGTTTCCAATGTGCTTTGCCCCATCTTAACAGTCCTCTAATGATATCAAAAGTATGGGTGAGTGAAACTTGAATAATGGCCTTTGATTTGGATGAAAAACCCTTTCTTTACTTCCTTGTGCCAAGTTGCCTATTGCGTGCCAACTTCACTTCTTTCTTCTCTTTTCTGATCTTTCTCTTCTTCTTTTATCCTCTAGCAAGGTCAGATTTGTAGTGGAGCAAAACTTTTAATTCGGATCAGAGAACTTCAATGATTTTCAATGCCAACTCAATTGTGTCCACTTGGTTTCTTCTTTTCTTTTCTTTTCTCAAACTGTTTTTTTTCTCAATCTTCTAATGGATCATTTCAGATTTCTCAAAGCTCTGATTTCTCCATATCAGTTGGCATTAACTATCAGTGGAGAATCTCAATTGTTCCATTCGAAAATCCTAATCAGCATGTTGAATTTCAACCTTAGCCTTCACTGCTTTTCCTTTCCTACTATGATTCCATTCAATTGCCTTTACTCGAAATCTGCTCACCTTGAGGTTGAATTCAGCTGAAAACATTCTACCAGTTCTGTTCAGATGCAGCAAAACAATTGCTGAATTAAAAAGACCAAATTTAGTTTGGTTTGATACAAAACTGTGCCAAGACTGCTCAAGTTCCAAATCTGCTCAGCTGTAGATTTTTTTCTCATTCAAATCAGCCTTTGGATTCAGATCCCATCCATGTTTCTCTCATTCAGCAGTTTAAAATCTGCTCCCAAGAAGTTGAATTCAGCTGAAAACATTCGGCAATTCTGTTGAAAACCAGATTTCTGCCCAGATTTCTGCCCAGCTTAAAAACTGCCTTGTATGATATGGAAACCAGAATTCTGCCCATATTTCTTCTGTTGTTTTCAGATCTGTCCAGCTCCACAAACCATTCAGCAAGACGTGTTTGATTTCTAAGCAAAAACAGCTGCAAATCCAAGCATTCCAACCAAAACATGCTATCCATCCGACCAAAACAGATTTGTTGTTTGTTGTTGTTTTTTTTTTTTTGTGTGCCACTTGATCTTCAAAGTGATGAGCAAGAATTTAGATGCTTCAATTGTTGTCTTCCTCAACTACTTCTTCTTGCTTGAACTTGATACCAAACTAAACTCAATTGGCACATTTTTTTTTCGAAATGAAGTGCCTCCTTGATACCAAATCTTTCCAAAAAGCTAGTCACTCCCCCACACTTGAATCTTTGTCCGTCTCGGGCAAAATAACATTAAGAAAACATCTCAAACAACAAGTCCAAAGAAAAGTGAGGGTAAGAGTAGGAAATAGGTAAAGAAAAATGGAATAAACATGATTATTGCTAAAAATTGATGTGGAAAGGAAAATAAATGGATTAGCCTTTATAGATGTGATCCAATCATTGAAATGTGGTTTTGAAAGAACCTAAGCAAGTTCTAGAGTTCAATAACATATGTGTATCACAAAATAAGGCTAATCTCACTAGGCAAAAATATTTCATCTCAAGACATCAATTAAGAATCTAAAGCAAGTAGTACTCAAGCATCCAAGATTTCATCCATGAACTCAAACCCTAAGTCTTAACAACCAAATTTAATTTATTTTCCAAAAGACTCTAAAATGCTATGGAGATAACCTAGAGGGATACTTTTATTTCTACTCATGCAAAAGTGCTAAAAGAAAAGACATGGTATTTACAACGACTCCTATGCATTCTACTCTACTCATGCATTTATTAGTAAGGACTCAATTTAAAGGAAAATTCTAGAAGTCATAAAAATGAAAAATGCGATAAAAGAAAATACAAGAAAGAACAATCTCCCCTTTATTCTGGTGGGCGGAGTCTATCCAGAAGGAGCCTCCATTGTGGAAGTGGAGGTGTCTGGGTGGCTGGGAGAAGTAGGACTCCCCCACACTTGAACTTCACAAAAATGTGCTCCGGTGGCCGCAGGCGATTCAGGTTTAAAATCCATTGAAGGAATGGAGTTCTTCGAATTAGAGTAAAATCATCTCCTCCTTCTTGATGCTTTTCAGAAGTCCATCCAGGAGGCTGAAGTCTGTTCAGTTGGAGTACCCACTCCTGAAGTCTTCTGGACCCTGCAAAATAATGTAATACCTCTCTCAAGCGTTCAGGGTCAGAAAGAAATAAAATAATATCAGTCTCTGCATAAAGTGAATCCAAAACTGCATCATGTCTAATTAAATCAATTTCTGGTATTTCAATGAAATTTTCAAAATTATTTCCTACCAAATTTGCATCCAGATATTCATCATAAATAAAGAAATCAATTTCTGGCTCATCAATAGAAATTTCACAATTATTTTCAATCAAGGGTGTATCAAGCAAAGGGTCACAGCCAATCAAATCAATATCAGATATCTCCATGAGTTTTTCACATTCAACCTCTGCATATGATATAGCAAGAGATTCATCAAAATAGATAACATCCATTTCAGGCACTTCTAAAAAATTTTCACTATCCATATCCACAAAAGATGTATTGAGTGATTCATCATAAAAAACTACATCAATTATGGGTGCCTCTAAAATTATTTCGCTATCCATATTTACAATAGATGTATCAAGTAATGCATGATGACTGAGGAAATCAATATTTGGTACCTCTATTGGATTTTCACAAACAATTTCTACACAAGGTATATCAATAAATTCGTCAGAATCAATAAAATCAACACTAGGTACCTCACTGTATTTTTCTGAACAAAGAGGAGAAATACTTACCTGAGCGTGCTGGATAATACCTGGAGGTATATCTGTGGTCTCCTCCTGGTCATGTACATGCTCCTCTTCAGCCTCAGGCTCTGGTGGACATTCAACTGGTGATCCTTGGGTGCTTGCTTCCACCATGCAAGTCCCTACACTTTCTGGTTCATCTTCTGAATCTTCTAATGTGCCAATCAACTGTGGTGGTCCCTGGGGCTTAGTGCAGTCCCCTACACCTATGGAATCATCTCCTATGCAAGTTTCCTCTGTAATATCTGCAACAATAATGTTAGAAAAATTAGGACCATCAATAATACTATCATCAGAAACTAAAAGTCTAGAATGGTCCTGTGAAACTTCAGTATCTTCTTCTGGAGCTGCAAAATTTGAAAATGAATTTTGAGCAGGAATCTCCGGAGGGATGCATGCTGTAGGTGCCCAGACTTTGATGAGTACGTCATCTTCTTCTTCTTCTATCAAATGTGCAAGATTAATTGAAGAAGGACTTGGTCATGCACTAGGGTCACCTTGAACTTGCATTTGATCCATTTGACTAGTAATTTGTCCAACGCCTCTTTCTATGTCTTGAAGCCTTTGCTGCTGTTGATGATATTGTACAACTAGTTGATAAATCTCCTCTATTCTTTGTTGTTGTGCCTCATTCTCAAAGCCTCCTTGGTTAGCATAGCTCCTTGACTGATTTTGAAATGATGAAGTAGTTGGCTGAAATGGTTGAGCTTGCTGAGATCCTTGAAAACATGACTGTTGGGGCTGATTAAAGAACTGATTAGAGGGCTGATATGCTGGAAAATTTTGCTGGGAAATGCAGCCTTGAAAGTTCTGATTTTGAGCTGAAAAATTAGGTGGCGAAGGCTGAAAATTCTGCTCTTGAAACCCTTGACCGTAGGGCTGGAAATTTTGATTCAAGGGCTGTGTTGGCTGAAAATTTTGTTGGTTTTGAGTTGGAAAAACTGGAAATGATTGCAAGCCTTGCTGCCCTTGATTATATTGCCGGAATTGAGGTTCAAAATGCTGAAATGGTTGCTAAAAATGTTGAGAATTAGGCTGAAATGGGGGCTGAAAACTTTGACTTGATGGCTGAAAATTTGGTTGATTGGGCTGAAAATTTTGGAAAGGCTGCCCATTCTGAAAATTCTGGAAATTTGATTGAATTGGCTGAAAATCCGGCTGAAATTGTTGGAATTGCTTTTGAAATGGTTGTGGTGGCTGAAACTGAAAGTTTGGTTGCTGAAAATTAGAATAGGGCTGCTGGAATTTCTGGAGAGGCTGAAATTGTGGCTGAGATGGCTAAATCGGCCTCTGGTAAGTAGATGAATCACTGTTGGGTGTTAGTTGGGAGTCCAACTCCTTAACCCTACACTTCAACTCCACCAATGTCTCTCTTATCTCTGTCCAGAACTCTGGTGACCACATTTTGATCTTACAGCCCTATCACAAAACAAACAAGAAAAAATGGCAGCCACCGTATATGAAAGATAAAGCAAAATAAAACAGAACCCAATGATGTGTCAAAAAGTATACAAGCATAAATCAAACAAATCAACTAGTTGCTTTCCCCAGCAACGGCGCCAAAAATTTGACGAGCCCAAATATACTAGATTAAAGTTGTCACGAAAGTATGGGCTCATCAAATTTAAATATGAATTTATAAATGAATGCTGGAAACCCTTTTACAATCAAACTCTGAAAATGTAATATAGGGGCCACAGGTCGTATTTTTCTCGGGGACTAGTTGACTTTGTTCGATTCGCGCTTGTGTTTATGTGTCGTTTATGTTTTTGGGTTTCAAATTAAAGTTTGGGTTTGGGATGCAATTCGAAATAGAAAACATGAGGAAAAGAAAGATCTTAGCTAGACAAATTCAACAAGGTATGACAATTGATGAACTTAGCCAACTAACAACTCAATCAAAGCCACTTAAACAATCTATGAAGGCAAATCTGAGTTCACATTCAAAATAAACGCTAAACAAAAGAATCAGGCAGTGATGGCAATTTTCGGAAATGAACAAGCTTGACACGATTAGAAACATGTAAAATTCAGAATTTGAACAAGCACTTTAACTAAAACTAGCTATGATTTTTGAGAGCAAACCAATGCAAAGAAACTCAAGGATTCTGAAGATAATATCAATAGACTTCAGTAGCTGTCCTACACTAGAAAAACTGGTGAAAATCTGATATAAATCAGTGTTCTAATAACTTGACACACAAGATGAAACTCTTGTGCCAAGGGTTGAAACTTTGTGTCAAAAACTGATTCTATCAGTTCAGCATGGAACTATCTATCAATCTTGGAAAGAACAGCTCTAAATGAAGTGATGTGTAGGGATAAATGAAGAATTCAGGCTCCAATTGAATGACTGATCAAATCAGATTATGGAAGGGACTTGACACAACCGAAAATCAGCAGAAATCAGACTTTAATTGCAGAATTCAGAAGCTAAAAAAAAGGTAATTGCAGCTACAAACTGATTTCAGATTCAACCAGCAGCTGATGTGAAACAAATGAATGTAGGATTCATTAACCAATACATGAAGAAACAAGCTCTAGCGAAACAGACTTCAGAAACTAAAATTATGAGCAGTAATGAATGAATGCAGGGCTGAAATTCCAAGTGGCACTTTGCTGAAATCTAATACACAAATCAGAAACAATCAGCTAAGGATTTGCATAATTGAATTCATTATCTGATATGGGAATCAACTTGCAGGACTGAAAAACTTATTTACAGAATTGGAGATGGAGTTTTGCAGAAATCGATGATCAAATTGCAGAAATCGAGCTGAGTTTGCATTTATAAAACTAATACGAATCAGTGAAACCAATTGCAGAAATGAAGTCAAATGCTTGTGAACGAGACAAGCTACACAGTAAATTCAGAATATAAAACTTGATACAAAACTGGTACGTAAGAGAAGAAAGCAGAAATTCTGATACACAACTAGAAAAACTGATATGCAGCTAAGAACAGGGCACGTAAGCAATTGAAGTGGAAAAACAAGCTGAAATTAAGCACAACTAATCACTAACAAGTAATCTATCTCATACCATAGCAGAATTGAAACCTAATTAAACTAGAACAATGCATTAAACAAAGTAAACCAATCTGAAACCAAGACTGAGCAGAATAAAACAGTAATGGAAATTACAGCTACGAAACATGAAATTAACTAGTTAAACTACTCCTCAACTCTCCCTAAGCTCAAGATTTATTTGTTCGTCACGCAAAGGCTGGCTTCGAACCCCTAGGCTCAGCAAATCAATGGCAAACCATTTCTGAAGTTGATTCTACTCCAATCTGCGCGAAGCTGGAAATTTCCATCCGATTCACTCTATCTCAGTTGATGAGGCTGCGATAATGATTTGAAAAGCTTCTGAGACCACCTGAGAACCCCTACAAGCTGCTCAGAAGCTCGAAAATGGTTTGTGGGTGAGAAATCAGTGATCGAACTGAGGAATTGCCGAAACCCTCAAGCAATCCCTGTTCCGGCGCAAATGGAGCTGAATTCTTCAAAGAAGCTTCATCCAATGATCCAAAACTTGATCCGAGGTCGAGATTGAGTGGTCGCGCCCCTTAAATTGAAGAAAATCTACTGGAAAATGAAGAACTCGAAGAAGATGAACAGTGCGGCGGAGACGCGACGAGGAGAAGCTGCTGCGGGTGTTTGATTAAATAGCTATCAATGGACGGCCCAGATCGATCGGATGAAATCCAACGGTAGATCTTGGTCTGATTTGAGCCAAACTTTTATGATGATGATCTGGGGTCAGGATCTGCCTTGTGGTAGCTCGGATCCTCCAGATGTGCAACGGATGGTCCAGATCAACTCTATCTGTGATTGGACGCTCTAGAGCCCTCCTTGCTTGATCCAACGGTTGATTGAGCTCTGATTGGGATGAAACCTTCAGATCTTGATCATAGAGCTTGATCAACCCTAACCCTAGCTCGGATTGCTTCAGATCGTCCCGGATGGCTCAGATCTAGCCGCTCTTGAATCGGACGCCCCGGATTAATCGTAGGCTTGATAATTCGATCCGGTTCACATCCGACTCAAGTTTGACCCAGTATGCCCTAGGTCCAGGATCCTTTCATGCCTACAAAAATATATCAGAAAATTAGTGGCCAAATAATCCAAAAATGTGTAATTTTGCAATTAAGTCCAAAATAAGATAAAGTTCCAAAACCTAGGGTAAAATCATAATTAAGCAATAAAAACATGGGTCAAACATGGATTTTAGCAATTAAAATAATCAATAAAATGGTGCTTATCAGGTACCATAGACCGACTCCAATTGTGCCTTTGAGATATCTCAAAATTCGCTTAACAGCGATTAGGTGAGATTCCTTGGCACAAACTTGATACCTAGCGCACATACCCACAGCAAATAGTATATCAGGTCGACTAGCTGTAAGGTATAGCAAACTGCCTATCATGCTTCGATATTGAGTCAAATCAACGGGTTTACCACTCTCATCATTGTCTAATCTTGTGTTTGTAGCCATGGGAGTGGTTACCTCTTTTGAATCACTCATATTGAATTTTCGAAGCATTTCTTGTGTGTATTTCGATTGGTGCACATGGATCCCATCACGAGGTTGCTTGATTTCGAGTCCAAGGAAGAAAGTCAACTCTCCCACTAGACTCATTTCAAACTCACTCTCCATGTTGTTGGATCGAGAGAATTGATAGAGGGGGGGTGAATATCGGAAAACGTTCGGATTTAGGTAAAGAGAAATTGCGCAGCGGAAGATAAAAGCAAACACGCGAACACAGTAATTTTTTACTTGGTTCGGAGCCTAGGTCGACTCCTACTCCAAGGCCCACGATCGTTGATCGTTTACTTTGGGCAATTCTATATGAGGCGTAAAATCAGTTTACAAATATAGATTACAGAATAAGTGTAGTAAACTTAACAAAAAGGAAAAACTCTTCTTTTACCGACGTCCGATGTAGATTGTCTTTTTCGGAGCAGCGGGACGTTGTCGGCTCTAGTTGGAAGGTTTCCGGAGCGAGGCGCGAGAGCAGAAGAGCGTAGAAGCGTTGATTGAAAGTGTTGTCGAAGCTTGGGGTCGAGGGCCCTTTATATAGGGCCTGGGGGCGCCCGGGACATCGGGGGCGCCCCCCCCCCCCACGTGTCACTCGATCCGTCACATTCTCGGTCAGCGTCTGATCCCTTCAAAATCGGGATCAGGTTTGACCGGGGCGCCGACATTGACCGGGTCAAAGTTTTATTCCTTCGCTTCGCTGGCTTCTAGTTCGAGGCTTACGCATGGGGGCGCCCGGGACGCTGGGGGCGCCCGGGAACACGGGGGCGCCCCGCTCAGCAGCTGTTCGAAGCCCTTCTTAGTTGCCTTGTTTTGTATGCACCTTGGGGGCGCCCGGGACACTCCGGGCGCCCTACTCAGCCATTGCCTCACTCCTTTGAGGCTTTCTGAGCTGCAGACACACGTTCCTTCGGTCCTGCATCCAGGGTTAGTCCAAAACACAATAAAACAATAAAATATTAGATTATACAGCCTTAGCTGTCTTGGTTCTGACTTTGGATCTCCAAAATGGAACCCTAGGTCGAACCGACGCCTACTGTTCCCTCGACGGGGAACGCGTCCTCACCTACTCCTCTCGGGAGAGTGTACCTGATGCCAACCGTTCCTCTGGTTGGTCTTTTGCCTGACGGTCCTTTGCCAGGTCTTGGATGCTGAGCTGTCCTTTGCTCGGTGCCTAGCATTCCTTCGCTAGAGCTTCAGTCTCAAGCTGTCCTTGCCTGGAGCCTAGCAGTCCTTCGCCAGGGCTTTTCATTCTGGCATTCCTTCGCCAGTGCCTAGCATTCCTTCGCTAGGGCTTTTCACTCTGGCATTCCTTTGCCAGTGCTTAGCAGTCCTTTGCTAGGGCTTTTTACTCTGCACACTTAAGTGACATGTTAGATAACAAATAAGACTTAACTTTTGAACCCTGTTGCCATTATCAAAACACAGGTTTGACTTTGGTGCTTTCTGCACCAACAATCTCCCCTTTTTTGATTTATGGCAATCCTAGTTCAAAAAGTTAAGTTTAATCAAAAGCATAAAAAATTTTTCCCTCCCCCTAGAGAGAATCTCCCCCTAGATTTTTCAAAACTTCGTGGGGTTCTAAGTTTTTTTTAAAAAAATTTACTTAGAATGATTTTGCACTTTAAAAACTTAAGCTTAGGTACTTTGGAAATCTTTTGATAACTTAAGTTTTAAAAGTACAAAGAAGAATTTTTGAAGGCATGAGTTTAGAGTACTTAACAAAAATTTTAAGCCTTAAGTTTAAAGTACTCAAAAGTTTGAAAACTTTTAAGTTAAGTACTTAGTAATTTTTGAAAAACTTAAGCTTAAAGTACTTATAAAAACTTACTAAAAGTTTTGAAAAACACTTCAGCTTAAAGTACTTATAAAAGCTTAGTACTTTTGAATAACTTAGTACTTAATAAGCTTAAGCACTTAATAGATTTTTCTTAAAACAAAAGACTTAAGTATTCCTAGAAAGGTTTTGAAAAGCTTTTGGAAAAGACTTAAGTGGCTAACTTTTTGAAAAATATTTGAGAGTAAAAAAATTTCCAAAATTTGAACTTTGAAAAATTTGAACTCTCTCTTTTCCTATCTCTCTCCCTTTGCATATATCAAAAACAGATAGATATTGCAGAAATTAACTTGCATAAAAGAAATGACTTTTATAAAGGAAAAATATTCGTATGATTTTGCTGTACTGAACCAAGATCTAGCCCAAATCAGTTAATTTTTCCTTGTAGGTACCTGTCTAACCCATTTAGCTACTTACTAACTGTTATAAGCAGTAGTTTTCGCTAGGGTTAGTCAAGTTAAGTGTTTCTGTTCAAGTTAGATTTTCTAAACTTGACACTTAACTTGATTGCTGTATAAGTTGTATTTAGTGCCCCAATTACTGCAGATGCACTGACTTAAAGCATCTTGAATTAAGGCAAAGACCTAAGCATCTCAACCCTTTCTAGGTTATCAATCAAAATATCCTAAAGTGTTTGTGAGATGCTGGCTTCTAAATCTATAGGTGCATGCAGTTCTAGGGTTAGGGCCTAAGCTAAGTCCATTTGTAAAAAAGTCCTAGTTTTGAAAAGGGTAGTTTTGAAAGAAAACTAAGTTGAGAAAATTTAAAACAAGCTGATTTTGAAATTAAGTAAAATAGTTTTTCAAAATTCTATTTTTAGAAACTGATTTTTAAATCAAGTAGAGCAAAAAGATCAACAGTAGAATTAATCTATTCTACAGAGCATAATCCTAACTGCTGAATAGACAAGAAATCAGTACTCATAAGCTAGTCAACATAGAATAGTCAACACAGTCATACATAAGTCAACTCTACTGAGTAGGGGCAGTCAAATAGGTACTGGTACAATACTAAGCAAATCTAGGACGAGGGACCGGGATGATCAGAGGAGCCTGGCTGCCAGGATCGAAATAGAGTCATCATCTCGTGATACTCTGCATCTTTGGCCTCCCTGTCAGCTCTGTACTATGCCTCTCTGGCCTCCCTCTCGGCTCTAAGGGCGCTCATGTAATTGTTGTAGTAGCCCAGATTTGCCTCCATGTTTTCGGCATGATTGGCCTCCACTTCTTCTTGGAGGCTCTGAATACGTGTCTCTAGCTGTGCCACTCAATCGTAGAGTGTCGGAGGAGCGGGTTTGTCTATGTGCGCTCGGGCTGCTGCTGCTAGATCTCCGACGTCAACGTCGACCTCCTCGTCTGAGTCGATCGGAGCTCCGGCCTGCTGTCGTCTCCAACTCAGAACCCCGGTGGCCGATACCTCTAGACCCGCTAACGAGAAGTTCCTAAATCCTATTTCGTCAAAGTCAGTCATAGCGGTTATTTTACCCACGGTAATGTCGCGACCGTGGTGATGAAGGAGGGAAGTGATGATGTGGCAGAGTGGTGTGCGTACTCGTCCCTGGGTCGTGACACTGGACGCATGCAGAATGGTATGAAACATATGGAGTCCAATGTCTACGTCAAGGTGATGGACTAGGGCATACAGAAGGAAAGCATGAAAGGGTCGCATGGTCCCGAGATATCTAGTGGAGAGTGGTAAGATACAGCGGACCAGGACTCTATACAAGGCATAGTCCTATGCCTGAAGTTCAACGGCTTGGAACCGTCTATTTGCGGGGAGTTCTGCCCTATAGAAATAGGAGTGGATGGTGTCTAAGGTAATGTGTGAGTAGGGAGGATCAAATGGGGGATTCCTAGGTGGATAGCAGCAAAATGTGGACTGAGAGGGTCGTAGTCCTAGGAATCGGCTTAACAAAGTAGGGGTGATAGACAGAGGTATTCCTTGGACAGTAGTTTGAAACATTAGATTATCTTGTCGAATTATGTTGTTGTATAACTCTGCACATAAGGATTCATTAATGGTATGAGTGCAGAAGACAAGATTATCTAATTGATAGAAGTTGATAATGTTCATGGCTACGGGGCATGATTGGGTAAAGAAGTGTCTATTAAGATAACTTGTTTTAATAGGCTTGTAAATGGTTTGTGCAAACTTATTACACAACTCTAGGGTAGGGAACCTAGGGTCGGGACTAGGTTCGGCACCGGGGTTGGCCGGGTTTGGTCGGCGTCTTCTAAGTTAAGGAAATCAAAAGAAGTATGAAGATATTGCATTAAAAATAAATTTAAATGCAATAAAAATAAATAAAAATTATACCGGACAGCTCGGGGAGGCATGGTTGAGGATGAGGACTTGCAAGATCTTCTTGGAGGGAAAGAAGTGAAGAGGAAGTTGATTTTAGTGTGGGAAGAGAGGGGAATTCGGGTGCCTTATATAGGCAGATCAACGGGGGTGCCCGGGAGCTTCCGGGCGCCCTGGTCAGTGCTTTACTGCCAAAGGCAATGTTTTGGCTGGTTGGGGGCGCGCGGGACAGTCCGGGCGCCCACATCAGGCTGCTTTTGCAACTTTTGCTGCATTGAGTGTGGTGGGGGCGCCCGCGTGGTTTCGGGCGCCCTGGTCAAGGGCAGAATCAACTTTTTGCCTAGGGAGAAGGAAAAAGGTGGGGTGGGCGTCCGAGGAGTCACGGGCGCCCGGCACTGTAGCGAAGAGACAAATTTTGTGTTTTGATCATGGTTTAATCGGTTTGACCATTGTTTGATCGGTTTGACCATGGTTTGGCTATGGGTTGACTGCTTTGACCATGGTTTGACTATGGTTTGATTGCTTTGACCATGTTTTGACTATGTTGACCATGGTTTGACCGTGTTGATCATGGTTTGACCAATTTGACTACAATATAGGTATTAAAGGAATTATATTTGAGTTTATTATTACTGTCTCACCCAATCTAGGGTTTTCAATCACGTTAGCCTTATAGGTTTCGTGAGACAGGGTTTGATAAAAGAATTTTTGAAAATCATGATTTATTTTGAAAATCTTAATTAATTTTGAAAACATTTCAATTTATTTTGAAGGGAAATGTTTGAATCTATACTTAACTGAAATTTGTATTAGATTTGAATTTTACAAAAAGTAATTTGAATTTAAAACTCAAAAATTGGCTTCCAGGTCTTGGCGAGGCACTAGGCCTTCTTTGGCCGTAGCCTTATTGGATCATCAACCCTTTCCTTGACAAAGCCGTTTAATGAAGTTTCATTTTCAAAATTAATCTTTGAAAAAGTTCTGGTCTAACTAGTTTGGATTTTGGATCGGTAGCTTCGGCTAGTTTCACCAGTCTAAAGAGACCAAGTGAACTTGATCTTATTAGAATTGGTTTCCCTAACGTACTATCATCTCACCTCCACCCAATACTATGTTTTCAAGTTTCAGTTAAGTTTGCTCTGTCCTTATACTAACCTAAGTCTAAGCATGGTAAATTGCATAAATTTAAATAAACAATCAATCAAGCAAATTGCAAAAATTAAATTCTATTTGATAATAAAAATAATTTTTAATTTGGCTCCCCCTAGACTATAGCCACGATAATGATTAGGCAAGATGTGAATCTTGTCCTTGGGGATCCAATACTGATTTGATCCAGTTGGTTTGTTCAGGCATAGTTTAGGTACCCATGCCTAAACTTTACTTCTGGACTGATTCAGTACAGCAAAGTAAGATCTTTGTCGGGATTTGGTTCTATAGCCAAGTCCGGATCGATTTAGAACGGACTTCTATTTTCCAAGAATCATGTCAAGACCCTTGGAACCAGAAGTGAATCGCTCTAGGGCCGCTCTAAGATCCTTAAGCTGAGTTTTCAGGGAGAAGTTCTCTTTCTCAAGTTTTTCAACTTGAGTAGGAGTTCCTTCTTGAACTTTCTCGGTTAAGGATTTAGAGTCAGCTCCCTCTTTCAGGAGTTTTACTTCCTGCCGGAGGGATTCGACTCGGAGTTTGGCTTTCGCCAAATCTCGAGAAAGATATGAAATTAAATCGTTTAATTGACTTTTATTGAAACCGCTTACCTTGATTTCGCCGTCTTCTGAAAAGGTTAGTTTGCTGTCGTCCTTTTCTGACTCTGACTCGGTCTCGACTTCTTCTGAAGCAGCCAGTGCTAGCAGGTTTGACTGGGGTTCTTCTTCTTCTTCTTCTGATGAAGATTCGTCCCAGGTTGCTTGGAGTGCTTTCTTCCTTCTTGTCTTTTTGTTCTCCTTTAGATTTGGGCACTCCGTCTTGTAGTGGCCCTTCTTCTTGCACTCGAAGCAGGTTACGTTGGGCGTGTTTTTGTTATTAGCGGGTTCAGCTGGTTCATCCTTTCTTCGGCTTGTCCTCCGTGTGTTGACTTGGTTTTTCAATTTTTTGTAGCAGCTTCGGGCTAGTCGGACCAGCTCAGATTGATCTCCTTCTTCGTCTTCTGCGTCTGAGTCTGAGTTGGACTCGAGTTCAGGTTGAGGTTTCTTCTTTGTCGATCTTCCAATTTTTCCTGCAACAAAGGCAATTCCTTTCTCGACCATATTGGAGTTAGTTTGTTCGTGCAGTTCTAATTCGGAAAATAATTCGTCTAATTTAATTTTAGAAAGATCCCTTGAGACCTTGTATGCATCTACCATAGATGCCCACAAGGTATTTCTAGGGAAAGCATTTAGGGCATACCTTATTAGGTCACGGTTTTCTACCTTGTGACCTATAGTGTGAAGACCGTTCATCAACTCTTGTATGCGTGCGTGGAGTTGGGCTGCTGTTTCAGTGTCGGCCATCTTGATGGTGTAGAGTTTGTTCAAGAGCAGATCTCTCTTACTGATCCTGGTGTCTGACGTTCCTTCATGCAGTTCGATCAGCTTTGCCCACAGCTCCTTTGCACTGTTGAAGGGGTCCACTCGGTTTAGCTCTTCTTTTGTTAACCCGCATTGTAGGGTTTGAGTCGTCATTGCGTCGGCTTCTATTTTGCGCTTTAGGGTGTTGTCCCATTCAAAGTAGGTCTGCAGTACTCTTTCGACGTTTTTGGGGATCTCCGGTCCGGACTGGATGATGATCCACATGTCCACCTGAGTTTTCAGGTGGACCTCCATTCGACTTTTCCAGTAGAAAAAGTCTTCTCCACTGAAAAGTGGAGGTCTGGCGGTGCTAAAACCTTCTTGCATAGCCATTTAATCTGTAGAATAAGAAAACTAACAAGAAAAAGATTTCCCAAGACTAGGTCTTGGATTAGTAGTGTGGGATGAAATAAAATGAAATAACGAGGGGTGTTGCACCAACCTCGATTAACGAGAAATAGAAAATTCGAACGAAATATTTAAAGAAAATTTGAGCGAGAAATAGAAAAATAAAAATCCGGAAAAAATTTCAAACTGGTGGTTGCACCAAGTTTGAACTTCCCCGCTCTGATACCACTTGTTGGATCGAGAGAACCGATAGAGGGGGGTGAATATCGAAAAACGTTCGGATTTAGGTAAAGAGAAATTGCACAGCGGAAGATAAAAGCAAACACGCGAACACAGTAATTTTTTACTTGGTTCGGAGCCTAGGTCGACTCCTACTCCAAGGCCCACGATCGTTGATCGTTTACTTTGGGCAATTCTATATGAGGCGTAAAATCAGTTTACAAATATAGATTACAGAATAAGTGCAGTAAACTTAACAAAAAGGAAAAACTCTTCTTTTACCGACGTCCGATGTAGGTTATCTTTTNTCAAGTTCAATGCCACTCCCACTGTTTTTTTGTCAAAGAAATTCTTTTTCCAGAAATACAGCATGCCTTGAAACAAACACCTTTTGTTCCAAGGGATGATAGAATTGGTAACCCTTCGTTTCCTTAGGGTATCCAATAAATAGACATTTAACAGACTTAGCATCCACTTTGTCTGATACAATCCGCTTCACATAAGCAGGACAACCCCATATTTTAAGGTGAGTTAAGTGGGGTTTCTTACTATTCCACGTCTCATATGGAGTAGTAGAGACTACCTTGGTCGGGACTCTGTTTAGCAAGTAAACAGCTGTCTTAAGTGCATAGCCCCAAAAGGATTTTGGAAGAGTTGCATGATTCATCATCGACCTAACCATGTCCATCAAGGTTCGATTGCGCCTCTCAGATACACCATTATGCTGTGGTGTATACGGCGGAGTCCATTGGGACAATATCCTATTGTCCCTTAGATAATCTTGAAACTCTTGACTTAAGTATTCACCACCCCGATTGGATTGAAGTATCTTAATACTTTTGCCAAGCTGTTTCTCTACTTCATTTCTGAACTCTTTAAATTTCTCAAAGGCTTCAGATTTATGTTTCATCAAGAACACATACCCGAATCGTGAGTGATCATCGATAAAGGTGATGAAGTAGCTATAGCCTTCTTGTGCAAGAGTTGACATTGGCCCACATACATCAGTATGTATTAGACCAAGCAATTCTCCCACTTGATTACCTTTTCCAGAAAAGGGTAATTTGGTCATCTTGCCTTTTAAGCATGATTCGCATGTATCAAATGAATCGGGTTCAAATGATTCCAAAATTTCACATCGGTGTAATTTGGTCATGCGTTTCTTACTTACATGGCCAAGACGATTGTGCCAGGTGTAGGAGTCTATTCGATTATCTATTCTAGCACGTTTGTTGCTAACTTCGATGTTGAAAACGTCACCGGATAAATCTAACGTGTAGATACCATTGCACAAAGTTCCATTCCCATAAAGAACGCCATTTAAAGTTATGTAACAACAATTGCTACTAAAAGTTAAATGATAACCCTTTTCATTCAAACATGAAATAGATACAATGTTCTTTATTAACGAAGGAACGAAATAACAATTATCCAATTCTAAGACATGTCCAGTCGGGAACTTTAGCAAATATGTTCCGATGGCAACAGCAGCAATCTTTGCTCCATTTCCAACTCGCAAATCCGCTTCTCCCTTGACGAGTCTTCTTCTATTCCTTAGCCCCTGTATGTCATTACATATATGTGAGCTACACCCAGTATCAAGTACCCAGGTATTTGAGGAAATAGAGTGACATTCAATAACGAAGATACCTGAAGAGGATGGGGCATCGGATGCCTTATTCTTCAAGGACTCAAGATAGACCTTGCAGTTTCTTCGCCAGTGACCCTCCTTGCCACAATGGTGGCAAGTTCCTTTTGGTTTCTTTTCAGTCTTCTTGGCCTTTTTCTTCTTTCCTTTATTCTGTTCTTTGGCCTTCCTCTTAGAACCTTTCTTCGAGGAACCAACTAACAGTACCGCCTTTTGATCCGGCTTTACTGAAGGCTCCACAGTCTTCAGCAGGTTGAGCAACTCAGGAATGGTAGTCTCTAGTTTGTTCATCCGATAGTTCATCACAAATTGTGAATAACTCTTGGGCAAACAACTTAGAATTAAGTCAATACTTAGTTCATGATCCATTACAAAACCGAGTGTGCTTAGTCGCTCAATGTACCCCAACATCTTTAACACAAACTGTGAGGCAGAAGTGCCTTCCTGCATCTTAGTGGTGAAGAGGAGTCTGGAGACTTCGAACCTTTCGGATCTCGCCTGCTCTTCAAACAACTCATGAAGATGGAAGATGATGGTATAAGCATCCATATGCTGATGCTGCTTTTGTAGCTCAGGTACCATAGAGGCTAGCATGATGCAACTCGCAAGTTCAGAATCGGTCACATGTTTCTGATAGGCCACTAACTGGTTTGGAGTTGCATCTGCTGGAGGATGGTTAGGAAGTTGATCTTCAAGGACATAAGCAAGCTTCTCTGCCTTGAGGACAATCCTCAGGTTTCGAAGCCAGTCCATGAAGTTAGGCCCAGTCAGTTTATTGGTGTCCAAGATGGAACGCAAATTCAGAGAAGACATGATCGAGTGATTAACCTAGAAATACAAATTGAGCTTATGTGAGAAGAATGATTAAAAAATGTATCAACATAAATAAATAAAATCCTATTTATTTTTCAAATTGAATAACCCTTTTTATCAATTCGGGAGATCGTAGGAGCATCTCCAAATAGGTTGATATCCAACCATAGATAAGAACCACCATGGCTGTGGCCATCAAGTTGTTCTTAGCTATGAAGGTAGGTAATTATACCGATTACATATCACATATATGTAACTATCACTTTATGCTATCAACTAATTGAATGTTTGCATAAATCATTGGGTTGTTAACTCATTAACAAGTATGTAACATTATACATAGCACCCAACTGCACCTCTCTTTACATCGACCTTGGCTGTGGCACAACAAATCGATGCTCCAAGCTTAAGGCTGACCCATTAATCAAGAAATAGTTTTAATATGGTTGGAGCTCATTCAACCGTTTTGTCAGGCTTGGATGTGTCCAACAACCATAACTAAGGATTGACCTCTGACTCCATCTATATTAATCATAAACTAATTCCATGGTTTGAACATGTTGAGGTTCAAGCTGGGCATGGATGTGTCCATCAACCCAAACGAGAAACAAAACTCCGATTCTAACCATATTAATGGAAGGTGTTGGCCTTAATATTTTGTAAGGGGTTTTGGGTCTCATCCTTTCTTTTCTAAGCACATTCATGAAATTGAATTATGTCATGACTAACGATTTCCTTAATAAAGTATGTATGTGACTTAATTTATCAAGTCTCATTAATTGAATTAGGAACTGGATTTCCTAATTATAATTTCGTACTTTATTTAAGAAATTGTTTTGGGAAACAATTTCCTAAATTGTCATAATCAATTTTGGAAATAATATGTTTAAGACTTTGATTTCTCTAAATCAAATCTTATTAAATTAAGAGACAAATCCCTTAATTCAACTACATATTATTTTCATGAAAATCTCATTTAAGAAAACTCTATAGGAAACCATTTTACTAATTAATTTTGGAGACAACAATATGTAAGAGCATCAACTCTTAAATCATATTTTATTCATGGATTTAAGTAATTACAACAAATTGTTTTCTAAGGGTGGCTCCCCGAGGCTCAGATACCCAAAGAAAAGTAATTTGTTATAAATCCAATTTGGACGGCTCCCCAAGGCTCAATCCAAATCAAACATGACAATTTCATTTAAAATTGGGAAATTAAATTACAACAACTAACTTTAAATTGGACGGCTCCCCGAGGCTCAATCCAAAATAAAGAATTTTGTTGTCAATTTAAAAACCAATTCAAATTTAATTGTCAACTAACTGTCCATAAATTTGTCTAGACTTTCTTGAAAGAAAGTGCCCAAAATTGCGAGATTTCATAATAGGTTTTCAAAATAATTGTAAGTTTCTGGTACAAAGAAAACTTACATATTTTCAAAATTGGAAAATTTCTAAAATAGAAAAATTTCCAAAATTGGAAAGTTTCCAAAGATGGGAAGTTTTCACAATTATTATAAAATTTCAGAAACTAGAAAATTTCAAAAGTTTACGAAATTTCATGAGGATTTCCAAACTTTGATATTCCTAAATCTAAAATTTATTATAATTGGAATGTTTCCATAATTGAAAAATTTTTCAAAATTGAGATCATGACAAAGTTTTCCACAAAACAATTATATGATTATGTCGAACACTAACCGGCTCTGATACCACTGTTGGGACCGGGTGCATGTTGACAAGGATACGGGTTCGTAAAATTTTAAATTTTTACATGCAGCGGAAGAATTAGCATAAAATAATTTCTCAAATTGCTTTAACCACGTATCTATATGCAACCTTATGATGTGTTGACATGATCATAAATTAAAACTTTGCGGAAAAGTAAACTAATTTACTAAGTACCTCGCGTAACTTGAAGTAAGGGACGATATCCAACCGTAGCGTCCCTTGGAAGCTCCGCCTCTATTCGCGTCCACGCCGAATTCTCTTCGGGATGACTTCACAAAGCCACGAGTTTTGTGCCGACGAGAACTACAAGATTCTCTAAAGGCACAACTAGAAGATCAAGAGAGAAGAAAGGAAACTAACCACCAAAGAAATGGAATCTAAATTCCGAGAAGGGAGGAGATGCGATCCGCTTCTTCTTCTTCTTCGGCTCCTTCTTGGTGATGGTTGCTCACGCCAACTCCTTGAAGGCGAGGGCGGTGCGCCGGCCCTAGGGTGGTTGTGCGCCGGCCCTAGGGAGGGGATGAGGGGCGCCGGCCCTAAGGGGAAGAGAGGGAGAGAATAAGAGAGAGAGAGAGAGGGAGCTACTAATCTCTTGATTACTCAATTGATTGGAATTCAAGACTAGCCTTGGTTCCTTTATATAGTAACCTCTCCCTTGCCAAGTCTCCATCGTAACGGAATTTTCATAAGAAATTTATCTTATAAATTCTCTTATTAATTATTCCGTTTAAGCCAAGTTTTATTATAACTAATTTTATAATAAAACAAATACCTTCTCTCCTTTTATTATGGAATAAATTTTATAAGAAATTTATAAAAATAAATTTATAGAAATTTATTCCCTTTTTTTATGGAAATTAAAATGATCCATGGAAT
This sequence comes from Boesenbergia rotunda, assembly GCA_024364735.1. Lineage (NCBI taxonomy): Eukaryota > Viridiplantae > Streptophyta > Magnoliopsida > Zingiberales > Zingiberaceae > Boesenbergia > Boesenbergia rotunda. The sequence goes on along the minus strand of JAGFNQ010002087.1, from coordinate 97,620 downwards.
GGTTTGTTAGTGATATCAGTCTGGTGACCGATCAGGGAGTATGTGTTTCACTCATTGCTCGGCTCCTGATCGGTCTGGTGACCGATCAGGGAGCCCACGAGTGAGTTAAGTTCCCCTGCTGCTCTGCTCCTGATCGGTCCGGTGACCGATCAGGGAGCATCCAGTAGGTTTTTGGGAACCTTACTGATCTGCTCCTGATCGGTCTGGTGACCGATCTGGAACACTGTTCAGACCGTTCTAGAGAACGATCAAGTGTCGCGGACTCCGTCTTATAACCGATCAGGCTGGAGCCTGATCGGTCAGAGAGGAGCCTGATCGGTCTGGTGACCGATCATGCCCGATTGGCCGCGAAAGCTGGGAGCCCCAGCAAAGCGGTGGATCATGTAAACCTTGCAGGTGGACTTAGTCTATATTAGGATGATGATGTCCCTTTGAGGAGCTCATAAATTGAGAAATAGTATTATTTGCATGGCGTGCCATTGATTATAGGAGGAAACCGTGTCCTATTTTAGGATGATGATGTCCCTTTGAGGAGCTCATAAAGTTTATCATGTAAACCTTGCAAGTGGACTTAGTCCGACATGATAATAAGGTTGAGTGGTACTACTCATGGAGTTAGAAGTTAATTAATTAATTGTCAGATTCATTAATTAATTAACGAACATGCGATATCTTAAACACGGGGAGAATTTTGTACAAATAATATATTGGATTCTATATTTTATTATGGGGGTTGGTGAGGTAATTCAATAATGATCCTTTAGTTGATTGGATCATTATTAACGGATCCGGTTTTGTGGCTAAAAATTTTTGTAGCTAAAAAATTTGTTGTGGCTAAAAAATTTTTGTGGCTAAAAAAATCCAAATCCGTTAGGTGGCCATGAACCAACTCCTCCTCATGGTCCCTATTGTAGCCTATAAATACCTCATGAAGCCTAGACCCAAAATAATAACTTCTTTGGTTTATAAAGCTTCGGTTTAATCTCTTCCTTGGTTTTCTTTCCTTGGTTCTCTCTTGGCCGGTGCCCCTCTCCCCTCTCCCTAGGTTTCGGCGGCAACACAAAGAAGAGGAAGAGAGCTTCCTCTTCTCTTGATTCTTCCTTCTCCTTCTCAAGAGGTGACGCAATCTTGGAGGTGATTCCTCCTTGGTGGCCAGCGGCACAAAGAAGGAGAAGGTGGTGGTGGCCGGCGACAAAGAAGAGAAGAGGAGAAGAGGGTCTTTCCTCTTGGAGGTTGGCGCAAGTAAGAGAGAAGAGAAGAGTGGTCTAGGCGGCTTCAACTCTTGGTAGATCGTCACTCACACGACGTCCTAGAGGAGGGAGGTCATACAATAGAAGATCAAGAGGTACACGTTTTGTTTTTGTTCAATTCTGGTTCTTGTTCTTTATTTCTTGCCTTGTCAATGTAGTTAGTTATTTGTTAATTAACTTGGACCCCGATTGTAAACACAAAAATTGGCGATCTTACGTCGTTGTCTTTTCCGCGGCTATCCGATTAGAAGAGTCGAATTGCTTGAACAACAAGTTCTGTTCAAGCGATCGCTCAAGTCGTTAGCACGACAATGAAACGGTCACTTGGAAGTTTCGTATGTGTCCGGATTAATTTCAATTAATGAAATTTTAATCCAGGGACACGACAATGGATAGATTCCATGCACACCATCCAAGGGCCTAAAACCCAACAGTTCTGTAATGTTAAATGACATGTTCTATTGTAGTGCACCACTTATGAATGGACTCTATGTTCTAGACTTAGAGAACCCAATCTATAACATAAATACCAAATGGTTCAAATCAAATGATTTAAACCAAATGTATCTCTGGCATTGTCGCTTAGGTCATATAAATGAGAGTCGCATATCCAAGCTCCATAAGGATGGATTACTGGACTCATTCGATTTTGAATCATATGAGACATGTGAATCTTATCTTCTAGACAAGATGACCATGACTCCATTTAGTGGACACGACGAAAGAGTGACAGACTTGTTAGAACTCATACATACTGATGTATGTGGCCTATTTAATGTCGCAGCTAGAGGAGGCTATCAGTACTTCATCACTTTTACTAATGATGTCAGTAGATACGACTATGTGTATCTAATGAAACACAAGTCAGAATCCTTTGAAAAGTTCAAAGAATTCTAGAGTGAAGTACAAAACCAACTTGGCAAGAGTATTAAGATGTTTCGATCAGATCGAGGTGGTGAATACCTTAGCCAAGAGTTTCGTGACCATCTAGCAATGTGTGGGATCATATCCCAACTCACTCCACCTAGAACACCACAATGGAATGGTGTGTCAGAGCGGAGAAATCGTACTCTATTAGAAATGTTATGATCGATGATGAGTCAGACAGATCTTTCTACTTCCTTCTGGGGATTCGCTCTAGAGATGACTCTTTTCACACTTAACCGAGCTCCATCAAAGGTCGTCATAAAGACACCATATACAATATGGACTGGGAAGAGTCCCACGATGTCTTTTATGAGGATTTGGTGTTGTGAGGTTTACGCTCGACGTCAAGTCTCAGATAAACTTGGACCCAAATCTAATAAGTTTTATTTTGTAGGATATCCCAAGGAAACGAAGGGATATTTCTTCTACAATCCCACACTAGTCAAAGTGTTTGTTGCTAGAAATGGTATTTTTCTCGAAAGAGAGTTTGTTTCTAAAAGAAATAGTGGGAGTAAAATCCATCTTGAAGAAGTTCAAGATGCAGATAGTACTGAGACCTTGATGGACATTGAACAGACACCACAACGTGTTGTGGATCATGAGATTGTTGCACAAGAAGTTATGGAGCAACAACCTGTTCAAGTAGACCAACCTCTTCGCAGATCTGATAGGATACGTCGTCAGCCTGAGAGATACTCATTTCTCTTGTCTGACCATGATGACGTTATGATTGTTGAGTTGAATGAGCCTACATCCTATCAAAAAGCTGTGATGAGCCTAGATTTTGAGAAATGGCTAGAGGCTATGAAGTCTGAAACCAAGTATGGACATTGGTTGATCCACCTGAGGGAATTAAACTCATTGGGTGTAAGTGGGTCTTTAAAAGAATGACTGACATGAATGATCTTATGCATACCTATAAAGGGTGATTAGTAGCCAAAGATTTCAAGCAGATTCATGGTATCGACTATGATGAAACCTTTTCACCAGTTGTGATGCTTAAATCTATTTGGATCATGCTTGCTATTGCAGCTTACCATGATTAGGAGATCTGGAAGATGAATGTCAAAACCACATTCTTAAATGGGAATCTACTCGAGGATGTGTACATGACACAACCTGAGGCTTTTGCAGATCCAGAGCATGCTGGAAAGGTATGTAAGTTGCAAAGGTTCATTTATGGGTTAAAGCAAGCTTCTCGAAGCTGGAATCTTCGATTCGATGATGCAATCAAAGCGTTTGGTTTCATCAAGAATGAAGATGAACCTTGTGTTTACAAGAGGGCTAGTGGGAGCACAGTTATCTTCCTGATCTTGTATGTGGATGACATACTCCTCATTGGAAATGATATCCCTTCACTATAGTCTGTGAAGACGTGGCTAGGAAATTTTGTTTCTCAATGAAAGACTTAGGTGAAGCAGCCTATATCCTAGGCATCAAGATCTATAGAGATAGATCTATAAAATTGCTTAGCTTAAGTCAGAGTACATATATTGATAAGGCGCTTAATCGTTTTGCCATGTAGAATTCCAATAAGGGATTTCTGTCGATGTCACATGGTGTAAGTCTTTCGAAGACTCAATGTCCCTCTTCTAAGGAGGAGAGAGATCGCATGCATCAGATCCCTTATGCATCCGCTATAAGATCTATTATGCACGTCATGCTTTGTACTCGTCCAGATATCTCGTATGCTTTGAGCATGACGAGCAGATATCAGTCAGATCCAGGTGAAAGTCACTGTGCAACTCTCAAGAATATTCTTAAGTACTTACGAAAGATGAAAGAATATTTCTTGATATTTGAAGGCAATGAGGAGCTAGCTGTAAAGGGTTACAGTGACACAATCTTCCAAACCGACAGGGATGATTTTAGATCGCAGTCAAGGTATGTATTTTGCTTGAATGGTGGCACTGTGAGCTGGAAGAGTTTGATGCAGGACACAGTCGCAGATTCTATAACAGAGACTGAGTATATTGTTGTGTCTGATGCAGAAAAGAGGCTGTTTGGATCCGGAAGTTCATTATAGAGCTTGGTGTGGTTCCTAGTATAGCAAACCCAATAGACCTCTATTGTGACGGCAATGGGGCTATTATACAAGCTAAGGAACCTCGCTCTCATCAGGACCAAACACATACTACGGCGCTTCCATCTCATTTGAGAGATCATCAATAGAGGAGATGTGAGGATATGCAGAGTACCCACTGATGCTAACATCGCAGATCCTTTGACCATGGCTTTGGCATAGAAGAAGCATGATGGTCACACTAGATCACTGGGTATTAGATATTACAGTGATTGACACTAGTGCTAGTGGGAAATTGCTAGTAGGAGCTCTAGAGCCAATTATGTGATGATTGACTAGGGACTTTTTGTATCATATTCTATCATTCATAAAGGCATGTTTGGTTATTATACTTTATATTTGTGCCAAATAACTAAGTATAATAATGTCCTTGGGTAGTAGGTTCTTATCTACATTATATCGATTGGTTGACTCAATAGTGAGATAATGTAGAGAATACTATACTAAATCATTCTTAGTCAGGCATTAATATTCAAGGATAATATTAATGCATGGAGACTAGCATGTAGGCCAATTAATGAATTGAGCTCACAAGTCATGGATATATGATATCAAGTTAATACATGGGTATACATTAGAGAATATGTACTGAATTGACCCGCCATGGGAAAGTTTCATAGATTATCATATGAGTGTCATAAACTTTCTCATGTGATTATTAGTATGAATAGTCCTTAGACCTGAAGTCACTACGGTTCCCTACATAAGGAGTTATGTACTTTGGTATCATCAAACGTCACCCGTAACAGGGTGGACTATAAAGGTGATCACTGGGTATGTAATGAATTATGCGGAGTGATGTGATTGATATAGATGGGATCTATCCCTCCCATATGACTGGAGTGATATCTGTGGGCCCCTTGATCGAGTAGGACCACTAAAACACATTGTCATGCTCAAATGAGTCAATATGAGATATTGAGCTTATTTGTTTGAGTGAGTCTACTCGAGGATCAAGAAACACAAAGATTGATTGAGGATGACACGGTCTATGCCTCATTGGTCAATCTAGATATCGAGGATAGAAGAACAAGGTCATATATTGTTATAGTCACGGAGGTTAAGTTGGATCTCAATTTTCTCGTCACTTGGGTAGCAATGTTGCATTGCTAAATGCCACTCATTGCTTATGTGTCTAAAGCGGTTTAGACATATTGTCAAAGTTACGAAAACCTATTGGGTCACACACTAAGGACATGATGTTTCGTAGATTAATTAATCTTAATTTGACTAAAATTTGATCCGAATTGGATTAATTGACTTAGACTCAAGTGAATCCAATTGGATTATGGGATTGAGATCTAATTTGAGTTTGACTCATTTAGATTAGACTCAACCACATTTGAATGAGATATTAACTTATTAAAATATTTAATAAATTAATAATAGAGGAAGATAAAAAGTTTCTCTTCATTGGATGAAGAGAAGTTGTAGAGTCACATGAGAAAATGTACTCTAAGTGGGTTTTTATTAGTATTAATAGAGGGAAGTTAAAGGGACAAAAACTTTTCATATTCATGGGATGAATATAAAAGAGTTTTTCTTATCATTTGGATGATGAACTTGTCATTCTTCCTTCCCTTCCTTCTCTTGGCCAAAATTCCTCTTATCCCTCTCCTTCTTGCTTTGTGAATCTCCTCTTGTGGCTAACACCACTAAGGTGCTTATTCTCCGAAGCTTGAGATATCGTGTTCTTGTGGATACTCATAGAAGCACGGATACTTGAACATGAAAGAGTTCCGGCATACATCGAACAAGCGGGATAAGCGAAGGGCATGCGCCAAAGGTATACCTATACGATAGGAATATATAAATTAACTTTGTATGAGTTTTCTTTCGTATGGATCGCTCGTGGGATCTCTTATTTCCACTGTGATTTTTTGAATATTTTTGCTTATAAATCCCTACAGCTAGCTCTTCTTTGACCGGTTCAGTTGAAGTTGAAAGGTTATTTGGTAATGAAAGAAATAGTGTCAATGGAGAATATGGAGTTTTAGAAGAGAGCCAAGTGCTAGTTGAAGAATATAATGAATCAACTTTTGCTATTGAAAAGGTGATGAGCAGTTTTGGTAGACCACCAGCATGTTACATAGTTAAAATTCCAAGATTCGTTAACAATCAACTTTCAGCAAGCATACAAACTCCACTGTCGAATGTCAATGAGAAAACATAAAGAAGGTATTCTATCAAAGTTTCTATTGAGAAGAAGACTGATATATATTATCTGGACTAGCATGCAAGTGGATTCAAAAGTGAAGAAGACTCTTAAATTAACAGACTGTTAGTATATAAATCAATTTCTTGATGAAATAGAGAAGCTATGGAATACAATTACTTGCAATAACAGGAACATTATTCTAGTTCTTGTCTTTTTGATCAAATTGTGATTTTAATACATCAGAGAGATAACATGAGCATTTGCTATACATTTTTTAGTATCCAAACATGTCAGTTTATATCTAGCAAGTATCTGTGATATGCCAAAGGATCTTTTCAACCTAAGGTGACTGATGCAGGAGGTTCCGAAGATTTTATCCCTTTTTTTAGATTTATTTTCATCTTTTGTATTTTAGGATTTTGAGTCTATTTAGAATTTTTATGATTTTTAATTCATTTAGAATTTTGAATTCATTTAATTTGCCTTGGAAGCCTATGTCGTTGTAGTATAGTGGTGAGTATTCCCGCCTGTCACGCGGGTGACCCGGGTTCGATCCCCGGCAACGGCGATTTTTGTTTTTTAACAATAAGGAAGATCATTTAAAATTTTAATTTTAATTTAGTTTTATATCAATAAATTTTAATTTTTTTATTGCCCAAGTTGTTGTAGTATAGTGGTGAGTATTCCCGTCTGTCGCGTGGGTGACCTGGGTTCGATCCCCAGTAACGGCGATTTATAGTTCATTTAGAAAAACATTTTTTATTTAGTTTTATATAATATCAATATATTTTAATTTTCTTAAGAACCCCAAGTCATTGTATTATTGTGGTGAGTATTTTCGTCTGTCACGTGGGTGACACGGGTTCGATCCCTGACAATGATAGTTTTCGCTTTTTAACCAAAAGGTGAAATTCATTTACAAATTCAATTTTGTTTAGTTTTATATAATATCAATACATTTTAATTTTCTTTGGAAGCTTAAGTCATTGAAGTATGGTAGTGAGTATTCCCGTCTGTCACATGGGTGACCCGGGTTCAATCTTCGGCATCGGCAATTTTCCTTTTTTAATTATCCTATCGCGAAGCGAGGTGGACTCCCAAGAGCGCATGGTCTCCCGAAGATCACGAACTACAGAGGCTAGCTCCGATTTTCAAGGAAGGGACCGTTAGTGAACCCGCCGGGGAAAGTCTCCGGCAAGGCACTCCGACGGTCAAGTCAGTCACCGATGGTGGAAGACCAAAAGCAATGGAACAGTAACAAAAATACTATTACGCGTCCCTGGGGGATATGGAGCGGAGAGGCTTATATAGTCAGGGAGCTGACAGTTTCTGTCCGGTCTGCCACCTTTTGCCGTATAGAGGACAGGGTAAGACATACCCAAAGATGACAAGGTAGTGTGTCGCATGCCGGAATAAGAAAAAGGGTGTAGTCAACTTAAGTCTGTTAAGGTTTTTTCTCCTTTTATAAGATTTGTTTATGTTAAGATTGTTTTCTTTTCTTTTCATCTTAAGATTTTGGATTTATTTAAGAAATTATTTAATTGATGTTAAAGAGTTTTTTGGATGAATAATATTTTCGATCTTTATTTTCCTTTTCCTTATTTCTTGACATTCTTTTGAATCAATAGGTTTTAAAAGATTATTTTTGGCATCATAGTCAAATCAACAAGATTAATACAACCCGCAGGATAATCATTATTCTATGCGACGTTAATTGGTATTAGAGCAATTCTTGTTGGTTTAAACTCTTTTCGTTTAAACCTAGAAGTGACTTCTCTTCGTTTTCCGAATTCTCTATGTTTTTCTTTGCAATTCTTTTGATGAAATGAGCCCAAAAAATAATCGCTATTTTTCCCTGCGTGACCTGACCAGGGGGAGGAACTCAACTCCTTGATCGTGATAATAATAATAATTAGGAAAATAATACCAGAACTCAAATCTTGCACTATTGGGAGAGAGAAACTGGGCGTTTGATTTACTCCATTTTCTATTTTTATTTTCTAGAAAACTATATTTTCTCATTTTTTGAAAAATGACTTTATTTCATTCTCTAGTTTTCCAAAAAACGCTATATCTTTCTCTGGAAAACAAGACTGAAAAATACAAACCAAACACGTTTTTCAGAAAACAGCATTTTCTACGGAAAATAAAAATGGAAAACAAGCAAACCAAATGCCCCCTTAATCCCTCGACTATGAGGATAATAATAATAAGCAAAAAATACAAGAAGTCCAATACTGCTCTGATCGGGGAGAGGAACGTGATCCCTCGATTGTGAGAATAATAATAATAAATAGTCCAAGAACATCAGAAGTTCAATCCCGCCTGTTCCGGAAGGAACGACGTCGATGGCCAGTCACCGTGGTTCAGCCCACATGGATGCTGACGAGAGGGGAGGAACTCTGCGCCCTGCAAGATCAACACGAGCGTTATGGGAACACGTCGGAGGTTGTCCAACGGAGCCCACTCCGACGCTCAAGTCAGTACCTCGATGGATCATAATAGAAGGCAGAAAAATATGTAAGTAGTAGAGAGTGTGTATCTCCCCTGTGGCGGCTGCCTTGGCGCGTCCCCATGATCGATGCCACGTCACCCCCCCCTTTGGCGGTTACTGGATAGCCCTTGAAACTGTCCACGTCATCCTTACGTGTTTCAACCCGTTGCGATATTTATGGGTCATGATGACTTCGCGATAGCAGGGATGCTTATCCGTAGATACGCGATAGAAGGGGGACCGTTGCTTAAGGTCGAAGGTAGCTTGGGCTCCGCTTCCCCAAGGTGATCTTGGGGTCTTTTGGCCTGGGCGATTGCGGGCGCTCTACTTCCCCGAGGTGGTCTCAGGACCCGACATCCCGGGGTGATCCCGGGACGGGTTTTCTAATCCGATCTTCCAGGGCGTGTTTACTGCTGGAGGGGCCCTGGAGGCTCCTTTTCCCGAGAGTGTCTCAAGAGCTTTGAAACAAGAGTCACTCAGACTCGTCGCGTTTTGCCACGTAGCTTCTTCATCCCACGTGCCTGCAATGGGCTACTCAACCCCATCACAAGTCCCTCTCTTCAAGTCTAATCAAAGGAAGTGTGGCTGACTGATCGGACTAGTGTGGTGGTGAAGAATCTGAATCCGGGGGGGGGGGGGTCCTTGCACCCATTACTTCTCTCTTAGTAGTTATACGGGGTCCTAGGATTGTAGAGGTTGCCCCGGGTCACTAGGGATTCCCTTTTCAATTTTGTCCTTCCCGAAAGGCTTCTATGGCTTTCGAGGTACCGTCATGATACCTGCCCATTCGTTATAAAGGTGCATGGCGCTCTTTGATGGCGACAAGGTCCTTCCGTGAATGCCCCATCACCACGTGCTTCAACGAATCTCTTCACAGCCTCTTACTGACGTGCGCTGCTGTAGCTAGCTCACGTCAGGCGACTGTCTCTGGCACAGTCCCGATATGGTTGTTTCTTGCTTTCCATGTGTTTCTTCCCTATTGCGTTCGTGTAGGCGGCTTCCTCGGTATAAGAAGGGAGGGCGAGGTCGTTCGGCCAACTTCTGACTTCGTGGCTGAGTCGTCTCCCTCTTCTTCTCTAAGGACTCTATTGAACGTAAGTAGTTTGCCTTCTCCTTATCCTTTCCCTTAGGAATCATTGAAGGTTACCGGGCAGAGTGGTATGAGTCTGCCTCTTCGAGAGTGAGACCGGAGGCTCTGCAGGCGGCCATTGAGGCCTACGACATCCCAGCTGAGATGGCGGTGGTTATCCTCAGGGTAGACCAGACGCTAATGGAACCTCCCGCAGGCTTTTCTACCTTCTTCATGGGGAAAGTAGAGTCAGGGCTCCGTTTTCCCATCTCCCCTTTCTTCATGACTATAGTCTCCTATTTCGATATCCCCCTTCACCAGATGGCTCCCAATGTCTTTGCTCAGATGAGGGGGGTGTATATTGTCTTCAAGCTCTTCGACCCCCCCCCCTTGACTCCTCCTCTCTTTCATTCTTTCTTCGTCCCGATCGGCTCCCGAGAGGTCTTTAGCTTTTCAGCGCGTCGAGGCCATAGGTTTTTAGGAGGGTTCCCTTCCTCACACAAAGGGTGGAAGGAGAAGTTTTTCTTCATCCAACTGCCTATGTTGCCCTTTAGTCCTCTTCGTTGGATAGAGGCTCTACCGCCTCCTCCCTCTCTAAGGGGGTTTCTCTAGAGTCCTGCGTACCAGTGTGCTAGGAATGTACTCTCCGGCACAGAGTTCAGTGGCCTTGGGTTGGTGCAGAGTGAGGAGCTCATGTACCGGGCGGGCCTTAGCCCCAAAGTGACCCAAATCAGCCCCAGACTCGGTATGTTCATCTTTTTCATCAATGCCCGTTAGTTCTTATTGGTTCAAGTTGGACCGGCTAGAGGGGGTGAATAGACGGTAAAAAAAAAATGAAAGTGGAGACACTCGTCTTTAAAAAAAAAAGAAACTTGGTTACGACTGAGAACGTTGCTTCCAAGGCAGTGGGCGCTCAATAAAAATCTCCTTGTGGCAGAGAAGCCTTACAAAAATAGCACGCTAGACTTTTAGAGAGTTTACAAGAATGAATTAATTGAATGAATGAAAAGACTAAAACTCTAAGCCTATTTATAGCCTAAGAGAATAAATCTGGATTGTTGATTGTTGAGGAATTTTCTCTTGGCCGTTGATCCATGGATGTAATCTGAACGGTTGATCTTGGATGGGATTAAACTGCATCCATTGCATCTGATTAAAGGATAAGATTTTATCCTTTAAGACTTTTTCTTCTACTCTAGACTTCGTTGTTGTAATCTTCAAGTAGTAACATCGGCAATTGGATGTTGTTATCACTAGCTATCCCAAGTGGTAACTGTGGTAACATATCTTATGTGAGGTCTTGGGATCGAGTCTTCTTAGCAGCAATTAAATTCTTCTTTTTTTCGAGCGTCATGTTTGACATGGTCAAACTGACCAGTCTTTTAGTTCTTCGTCTTCTGGGTGATTTCTGGCCAACCGGAGTTAGGCTCACCCGAAATCGACTCCGTCCTTTCACACTTTGAGCGTGCTTCCTCCCGGCTTCCCGTTCCTCGGGTGTCGCGTACGTCCTTCTCGATCCACCGGTGTACTCTTTCGCAGCTTCCGCGTCCCTCGGATTGTACCGAGCCCGTCGGCTCACTTCCCAGCACAATCCTTCTCGTTCGCTACGTCTTATGCTCGACTTCCTCCGTGCCTAAAATAAAAAAACATGCATAATAATGCAAACAGTGTAAGTTCAAAAAAACTTAAATTTACAGTAAATTAAAAGTCTACTCCTTAACTTAACCATATTTCTCCCCCTTTGATCACATCAAAAAAATAGGGAAAAATAATTAGGGAGGATTTTTTTTTTTGAATTTTTAGATTTTTTTTAAAAAAAATTATAGTCCTACTCTCCCCCTTTGATACCAAAATATTTTTATATCGAATTTTGAAACAATTCAAAAAAAATCGAATATCTATACAAAATTTGAATATTTTCATCAAAGTCGAAGAGAAAGATATAATTTTGGAAAAAAAATCAGCTTTAAATTTGTTTATCAAGTCTGAAAATAAATAAAAAATAACAGATACGAGTTTTTGAAGAATAAATTTATAAAAAAATTCAAAAAATACTTCGAAATATTTAAAAAAATTATAATGAATTCTTTCCACTATATCTGAATCATGAAAAATTAGATCTATGAAAGTAAATTATTTATCTATTTTTAAAATTTTAATTTCAAATTTCGAGCGAAAAATCAAAAAATATTCAAAATTTTTTGAAAAATTCTCAATAGATGTACAATATAATTGTGCATAAAAAAGACATAATTTTTGTAAAAAAATATTATGCACATAAATAATAAAAAACTTAAAGGCTTGATGGCACTCCCAAAAATACTATTAATCGCTTTATGTGCGACCTTAGTATGCGCCCAAGCCAACCAAGCGACTGACTAAGGAGCGACAAGCAAATAAAAGTGGGTTTAGGCAGATACAACAAGGCCATGATGAACCAGTGGGATAAAGATACGAACAGATACCTGAAACGAAACACGTCTACCCACCTTCTCAAGATAAAATTAAGTCAAATAAAATAGTAGATGGTCTTCTTTAACGACCCAAGAGTTGATAGATGTGATAATTGCTACTTCTTGTTGGATAATTTTGATGCCATCGATCATTGAAAGTCATGTTTAACTTCAAAATCGAAATCTATGTTTCGCGTAGATAAATCTGGACTGTTTATTTGCTCAAAACCGAATAAGGGTGAATGAGAAATTAATTGTTCAAGATACACTCAATGGTGGCCATCGGATCAAAGATCTGGACAGATCGCAAGAAGGTGTGATCCGGACAGATCGCAAGAAGGTGTGATCTGGAGCGTCGGATCAAAGATCTGAATGTGAAGAGGGAGAATGGATCTGAGGCATCGGAGTAAATGTTCTAATCTGACAGCCGAGATCAAGATAGATTTGAAGAGTTATAACTCTTCAGATCAAGGGACGAGATTAAATGACCTTTAAAGGGTTATACCCTTTCGTTATGAACGGTCCAGATCTGTCCGAACCAAAGGGTACTTACCTCTTCACTCAATATAAATAGATCCCTCCACTAGATCATTTCATTCATTCAAGCATTGCAATCTATAAGCATTTGCACTTCTCCCTCTTCTGCATCGAGAGTCCGAGAAGCTTACGGAAGGTTCGCCGGTCTCGGAATTTGAAGTGCTACTATTCCAAGACGACGTCGTTGTATCTTGGAAACGAATTGCTTCTATCTGTGAGCACCAGTAGCGGAGCAATATCGTTTTACGGAGATAGTGTCGACTAAGTCAAATACCGAGGAGATATATTCGGAATTATTGAAGGAATAAATTCCCAACATCGTAAAACGATATTGGTGCAATTATTATAAAATAATTGACGTCAAGAGGACTCGAACTAGAGACCTCTTGTATGTTAATTTGAGGTGGTAACCAACTACACCACCACTCCAAGTTGAGAGAATTCGCTCTACAATAAAGTTATTCGGCAAACTGATATGGCCAGAGTCAACGATGTACCAACCGCCGTCGTCCCTCACGCCGAGAAGTCGAATGGAGCCGACTTCAAAATAAATGATATACCCACCGCCGTCCCTCACGCCGAGAAGCCGGAGAAATTCAACGGAGCTGACTTCAATAGATGGCAGCAAAAGATGTTGTTCTACCTAACCACGCTGAAACTTGTACGGTTCTTGCGTGAAGACCCGCCAGCCACTATGGAAAATAATTCCGGGAGCCAGGCTGCTCGCGATGCGTGGTCACACGGAGACTTCCTGTGCCGCAATTATGCTCTTAATGCGCTGGACAATGCGGTATATAACGTATATTGCATAATCGAGACGGCTAAGTCACTGTGGGAATCGCTGGAGAAGAAATACAAAATCGAAAACGCCGGACTGAAGAAATTCATCGTCGGCCGGTTTTTGGATTTCAAAATGGTGGATTCCAAGAGCGTCACGTCTCAAGTCCAAGACATGCAACTGATAATGCATGATTTGGACGCCGAAGGAATGATGCTGAACGAGTCATTCAAAGTTGCTGCGGTAATCGAGAAACTCCCTCCGTCATGGAAGGATTTCAAAAATTACCTAAAGCACAAGCAGAAGGAGATGGGACTTGAAGACCTCATCCTGCAGCTGCGAATAGAGGAGGATAATCGAAAATTATCCGACTCTAGAGGAACAAAGTGGACAGTCGACGAGATGTCCAACCTGACGGAACCAAAAGCTAAGAAGCCGAAGCAACCGAACCAGAAGGCTCAAGGCAAAAAGTTCAAGGGCACGTGCTACAATTGTGGAAAGTCAGGACACATGTCCAAACACTGCAGACGCCCGAAGAAGATAACCAAGAGCCAGAAGAATGTTGCGAACCAAGTCGCAACCTACGCTGACATAGATCTCAGCACTCTGGATCTCACTGCGGTCGTGTTCGAAGCCAATTTGGTGGACAACCCGAAGCAGTGGTGGATCGATACTGGAGCAACCCACCACGTCTGTTCGGACAAGGTGATGTTCTCCAAGTACACCCCGATAAGTGGAAGAAAGCTCTATATGGGCAATTCCACGACGTCCTCAATTGTTGGACTCGGGATAGTTGTTCTAAAAATGATGTCTGGGAAGGAGCTAACTCTCATTGATGTGCTTCATGTTTCCGACATCAGGAAGAACTTAGTTTCAGGATCGGCACTTGTTAAAGCCGGATTCAAACTAGTGTTCCAATCCAACAACTTTGTGCTTACGAAGAACGGTGTCTTCGTAGGAAAAGGGTATTTAGAACAAAATTTGTTCAAGATGGTTGTAATGACTGTACACCGTAATTTTGATGGTAATAAATTAAAAGCTTCTAGCTATGTTGTTGAGTGTTTTAATTTATGGCATGGTCGGCTTGGGCATGTCAATAATAATACTCTGAAATGTCTCGTCAAACTAAATTTATTATCGAACATTGATGTTGACGAAACACACAAATGCGAAGTGTGCGTGGAAGCGAAAATGACGAGACTACCTTTTCATTCGGTGGAAAGGTCAACGACTCCTCTGGAATTAATACATAGTGATCTATGTGACTTGAAATTCGTACAAACTAGAGGAGGTAAAAAGTACTTCATTACTTTTATCGATGACTGCACGAGGTTCTGTTATGTCTTTCTTTTAAGAAGTAAAGATGAAGCCCTAGAAGCTTTCAGAACCTATAAAATGGAAGTTGAAAATCAACTTGAAAAATGAATTAAAATAATTCGTAGCGATAGAAGTGGAGAATATGGTGCACCGTTTGATGAATTCTGTTCAGAATCTGGAATTATCCATCAGACAACGGCATCTTACTCACCTTAATCGAATGGTGTTGCCGAACGTAAAAATCGGACACTAAAGGAAATGATCAATGCCTTGTTGATAAATTCAGGCTTACCCCAAAATTTGTGGGGGGAAGCCATATTATCAGCAAACCACATTCTCAACAAAATCCCACATAAGAAAAATGGTAAAACACCATATGAACTATGGAAAGGCCGCGAGCCATCGTACAAATACTTGAAAGTGTGGGGGTGCTTAGCAAAGGTCGATGTACCTAAGCCAAAGTAAGTTAAGATCGGACCTAAAACATTCGATGCAATATTTATCGGATATGCCCAAAACAGTAGTGCATATCGCTTCATAGTTCATAAGTCAGACATTCCTGATATTCACATGGGTACAACCATAGAATCTCGGAATGCAATAATTTTTGAAGACGTGTTTCCAAATAAGAAGGAAAACGTTCAAAATAATGACAACGGAAGTTCTAACAAAGGTAATGTTCCAGAACATAGTTATCATAAAAGGGCTATTGACAATCAAAGCGAAGAGCCACGTTGGAGCAAACGGACTAGAGTTGAGAAATCGTTCGGGCCGGATTTCATGACATTCATGTCAGAAATGGACCCAAGAAGACTAAGCGAAGCTCTCTCTGGACCCGACGGCCCATTGTGGAAAGAAGCTGTCAATAGTGAAATCGAGTCCATCATGAATAACCATACTTGGGAATTAGTAGACCTTCCTTCTGGTACTAAACCATTAGGTTGTAAGTGGATACTAAAACGCAAGTATAAAGTTGATGGATCGATTGACAAGTATAAGGCCAGACTTGTAGCTAAAGGGTACAAGCAACAGGAATGCCTTGATTACTTCGATACCTACTCACCGGTGACAAGGATTATGTCCATACGAGTGCTGATAGCCATTGCAGCATTGTATGACCTTGAAATACACCAAATGGATGTTAAGACTGCGTTCTTAAATGGTGAGTTGGAAGAAGAAATCTACATGGAGTAACCCGAGGGGTTCGTAGCTCCTGGAACTGAGGGAAAGGTGTGTCTAGTTGTTAAGTCGTTGTACGGACTTAAACAAGCACCAATGTAATGGCACGAAAAATTTGACAAAATAATGCTGTCAAACGAATTCAGAATAAATGAATGTGACAAATGCATTTATGTCAAAAGCACACCTGAGAGTTATGTAATCGTCTGTCTATACGTAGACGACATGCTCATAATGGAAAGTAATCATGATGTCATCATGAGTACTAAGAAAATATTGACCAATAGTTTCAACATGAAAGATATGGGTCGAGCAGATGTCATATTGGGAATTAAAATTCTCAGGACGTCCGATGGGATAGTTTTAACACAATCCCATTATGTAGAGTCAGTATTGAATAGATTCAATGCATACGATCTCTCAAATTGTACTCGTCTGGGTATCGCCTGTGTGGTCAACAAACTGAGTCGTTTTACGAGCAATCCAAATGACACCCATTGGAAAGCAGTGATGCGAGTTCTTAGATATTTAAAATATACTATGAACTACGGATTACATTACGGAAAGTATCCTGAAGTCTTGGAGGGATATTGTGATGCTAATTGGATCTCCGATACAAAAGACTCCAAATCCACTAGTGGATATGTATTCACGATCGGTGGAGGAGCAGTATCTTGGAAATCCACCAAGCAAACATGCATAGCTCGATCAACAATGGAATCCGAGTTTATAGCACTTGATAAAGTAGCTGAAGAAATTGAATGGTTGCGAAATTTCTTGGAAGATATTTCGAGCTGGATAAAACCTGTGCCCGCCGTACTTATCCACTGTGATAGTCAATCGGCAATTGGAAGGGCACAGAGTAGTATGTATAATGGTAAATCATGACATATACGTCGTCAACATAATACCATTAGGCAGTTGATCTCGAACGGAGTGATTGCAATCGATTATTTCAAATCTAAGGATAATTTGGCAGATCCCCTAATGAAGGGGCTAAATCGAGATCAAGTATACTGCTCATCAAGTGGAATGGGATTGAAAATCTACAACTAAAAACGACTGTAGCGGTAACACAACCTTGTTGACTGGAGATCCCAAGATCTTGGTTCAATGGGACAACGAAGTTACAGAAGTTGTGTAATAGCACAAGAGAAATAATTATCTCTACTATCCCAATCCTAGGATGATTTGGTGTTGTCCTACCACATGTAGTGAGGATATGCTTATGCTTTTAATGACTTCTATACCTTTAAGGTGGAGTATGGTAGGATACTCTTGATAGAAGTGTCACCTATGTGAGTGTGAAGACAGGCCACTTCAATGAAACACTCATGAATCCAAGATGGTGTCCATGGCCGAAACGGAACCAACCATGAGAACTAAAAGTGGGTGAGATAAGTTTCTGTGTGGATGTTATTGTCTTAGTATACACCAATAGCTGAGCAATTCAAGACATCACATTCACTGCGTAGCCTAGTATGCTCAATAGCATTCCACTACGGAAGGTTCAAAGCCACAAGCTACCTTTCCTGATGCATTGACTTATCGATTAGACTCTTGTAAAGTGTCAGCATGCATACATGCAATACATGCATTAATTTCCATTCATGTGGGGGATTGTTGGATATGATTTTGATGCCATCGATCGTTAAAAGTCAAATTTGACTTCAAAATCAAAATCTACGTTTCACATAGATAAATCTGGACTATTTATTTGCTCAAAACCGAATAAGGGTGAATGAGAAATTAATTTTTCAAGATACACACAATGGTGGCCGTCGGATCAAAGATCTGGACAGATCGCAAGAAGGTGCGATCTGGAGCGTCGGATCAAAGATCTGAATGTGAAGAGGGAGAATGGATCTGAGACGTCGGATTAAATGTTCTAATCTGACGGCCGAGATCAAGATGGATTTGAAGAGTTATAACTCTTCAGATCAAGGGACGAGATTAAATGACCTTTAAAGGGTTATACCCTTTCGTTATGAACGGTCCAGATCTGTCCGAACCAAAGGGTACTTACCTCTTCACTCAATATAAATAGATCCCTCCACTAGATCATTTCATTCATTCAAGCATTGTAATCTATAAGCATTTGCACTCCTCCCTCTTCTGCATCGAGAGTCCGAGAAGCCTACGGAAGGTTTGCCAGTCTCGGAATTTGAAGTGCTACTATTCCGAGACGACGTCGTTGTATCTTGGAAACGAATTGCTGCTATACGTGAGCACCAGTTGCGGAGCAATATCGTTTAATGGAGATAGTGTCCAACACTAGCCTCGACGTGAAATACCAATCAGTTTGCTTCCTCCGAAAGCAACCTCCCGGAAGTTCCGACGGTCGTGAATCGACTAAGTCAAATACCGAGGAGATATATTCGGAATTATTGAAGGAATAAATTTCCCACACTTCTTGCATGCATCATGTCAACTCTTGAGAGTAGGCAAGAGGGTATCCGAGAAAGACCTAAGATGCAACATGTATAAGAAAGGAAAGAAAAGATAGGGGCACAATCAAATCAATTCATTCACCCCTTCTTGACCCTGACCCGGACCCATAATCAGAAGACCTCTGCAGCCGAGCCAATTCTTATTCTAAAAAAAAGAGGGATTAGGCGTAGCGTCTTGGGTAGGCTCGATATTAACAGATCGGGAGGCACTCGCAATTGGGTTGGATTGGCTTCTTGAAATAAGGGTTAGGACATTTGATTGGTAGGCCTTTGCGATTGGGTCCGGTTAAACTTATTACCTGAACAAAGAGGTAAGGAATTTGATCGATATAAACTTATTCGCTGGAAAGGTTCGTTCCAGAGGCTCTTCTGTATAGGCTGGAACAGGGTTTTCAGATGAGTAGGGGGCATGCCGTGCTTCAAGCCTTCGGGCCTAGTGCCCTTCTCATCGAAGTTCTGTTTACCTTGTTGGATCGAGAAAACTGATAGAGGGGGGGGTGAATATCGGAAATCGTTCGGATTTTTGTAAAGAGCACGTACACAGCGGAAATAAAATAAAAACAATCACAGCACAAAAACACAGTCGATTTACTTGGTTCGGAGCCTGTGTCGACTCCTACTCCAAGGCCCACGGTCGTTGACCGTTTACTTTGGGCAATTCTATATACGCGCAAAACAGTTTACAATAATTTATTACAAATAAGTGCACTAACAATAATAATAAAAAAATTCGATCTTCGTTACCGATGTCCGGAGTGGATAGACTCTTTCGGGGCAGCGGGACGTCGTCGGCTCGAGTTGGAGTGTTTCCGGAGCAAGGCACGAGCGTAGAAGATCTTTGGGGCGTTGAGAGAACTGATGCCATGAAGCCTTGGTCGAAGGCCCTTTATATAGGGCCTGGGGGCGCCCGGGATGTCGGGGGCGCCCCCCACGTGGCCTTTGATCCGCCAAAGTCTCGGTCGCGTCTGATCCTCTGGATCCGCTTTGACCGGGGCGCCCGGAGCGCTCGGGGAGCCCGAATTGACCGGGTCAAAGTTCTATCTCCTTGGCTTTGAGGGGTTCTGATTCGAGGGTTGCGCATGGGGACGCCCAGGACGCAGGGGGCGCCCGGGAGCAGCGGGGGCGCCCGGGAGCAGCGGGGGCGCCCGGGAGCGCGGGGGCGCCCGCAGGTTGTACTGTCGAAGCGCACTTCCTGTTTGTGTGTTTTGTGTTCACCTTGGGGGTGCCCGGGACACTCCGGGCGCCCTGGTCAGCTGTTGCCTCACTCCTTTGAGGCTCTCTGAGCTGCAGACACTCGTTCCTTCGGTCCTGCATCCAGGGTTAGTACAAAAACACAACAAGACATTAATTGGTTAGTTTATACAGCCTTAGCTGTCTTAGTTCTGACTTTGGTCTCCAAAATGGAGCCCTAGGTCGAACCGACGCCTACTGTTCCCTCGACGGGGAACGCGTCCTCACCTACTCCTCTCGGGAGAATTTACCTGATGCCAACCATTCCTCTGGTTGGACTTTTGCCTGACGGTCCTTTGTCAGGTCTTGGATGCCGAGCTGCCCTTCGCTCGGTGCCTAGCATTCCTTCGCTAGGGCTTCGGTCCAGACTGTCCTTCGCCTGGCGCCTAGCAGTCCTTTGCTAGGGTTTTTCCTGCACACTTGAGTAACATTGTTAGAAAATAAACAAACTTAACTTTGAATCCTTTGTCAATATCAAAACAAGGTTCGATATGGTGCTTCCTGCACCAACATACCTTGCCGTTATCTATCCATTCATACTGTTGACTGCCCACCCCGATGGTTGACCAAGGCTTTTGGCCGGGTCAACACCCTCACTTTGTGCTGGTGGGCTCGTTCCACTTGCACGAGCTCGGCCTATGCCTTCTCTCCTGCTTTGAATGTCGGCGAACCTCTGCTCTTTCTTCTCTTTCATCCCAGGCATGACTAGCGGGGAGGAGAGGCCTTAGCTAGCGCGGTGGGGAGGAGTGGTCGATCTCTATCTTGATTCGGATCTTCTTTCTCTTCTTGAATAGACAAGACAGAGGGACGCAATCAATGGCGGTCGGCTCACCTCACGTCATTCTAAGGTCGGCTCACTCCCTTCGCCCCGAAGTCACCTCAATACGGACCTCGCCTAGAGTTAGCGCGTGCTCTTCTCTTCTTCGGTCCAATCATTAATGAATTTAAGAAGCTGGAAAGGAGGGAAAGGGAAAGTGCAGGTCAGGAGAGGAAAGTCCCGAGAACCACATAGGCTTAGATAAACTGCCCACGGAAAAGAATCCGAGCAGCAAGTAAAGAACAGTCAGTCTGTCCATAGGTGCCGGGGAAGCTGGGCCAGCGTCCTCTACGCCGCTCAATTTAAATTGGAACCCAAAATAAATTCATGTCTACAAGATTAATTAAAAACTTAGGCGGAATATTACTTTTGGGTACTTTTTTAAATTGACACTTGTGATTTTTAAAATACCAATTAAAATTATTAGAAAACTATTTTTCTTTTGTCGTAAATATGCAATACAAAGTTCTAATTTTTGCACTAAGTTTTTCAAATTATCATTTTCATTTTTCAAAATATCAGAAGAGGATATAAGAGTTAATTCATTTTTTAATTTTTAATTTTCTTTTTCTAATCTACAATTAGATTTGAGCAAGGCTTTAACTCCAGCATATAACTGATCATGAGGAAGAAAACAAACCTCACTTACCGGGGCGCTTTCGAAAAGCGAGGTTCTTTCTTCGTCGTCACTTTCTTCTGACGTCTCTACCCCTTCATCAGTGCTCGCTTCTTGATGATTTGCCATCGGCGCAAGTCCCGCGTATTCTTGACCTTCCGACTCTTCTGACGAGGACTCATCCCAGGTGGCCTTTAGTGTCTTTTTCTTCTTTGGCTGGTTTTTGAGTTTAGGACACTGGTCCTTCGGATGCCCCTCCTCTTTGCAGTTGTAGCATCTGATTATTCGTTTCTTTGGGGACCGTCTTCTTTTCTGCATTCTTGAAAATTTGTTAGCTTTAAAAACACTTTTAAAAGAGCTTACCATTTTTGTTATTTCGTCGTCAGTCGAGGATTCCTCGTCGAGTTGGATCTTCCTTGTATTCAATGCGACGATGTCTGTTTTCTTATTCTTTTCTACAAAACGAGATTCGTGAAGCTCCAAAGTAGAAAATAATTGCTCTAATGTACATATCACTAAATCTTTCGAAATGAAATAAGTGTCGATTACCAAGGTCCATTCCGGGGTTCTCGGAAACGCATTTAAGACATACCTTTGAGCGTCCCGATTTGTTACCTTTTCTCCAAGGTTTTCAAGGTCTGTGATTAGTTCCTTTACCTTGGTGTGTAGATGCGCATCTGATTCTCCATCCTCCTTTCAGAGGTTTGTCAGTTGGCTTCCAAGAAGGTCTCGTCGCGCCAATTTTGCCTGTGAGGTACCTTCATGCAATTTCAGGAATTTCTTCCAGAGCTCTTTTGCCGAGTTATAATTTCCAATGCGGTTGACTTCTTGTGCAGGAAGAACGGCTAGCAGATGAAATTCCGCTTTGCCATTTGCTACAAAGTCCGCTTGCTCCTTCTTGGTCCACGACTCTATTTCTTTATCCTTGTCGTTGTTGTCTTTTGGAACTGAAAAACTATTTTTCATAATTAGTAGCAATTCAATATCAGTTTTAAAAAATACATACATTCGGCGCTTCCACATCGCAAACTCCCCCTCAAACTTCGGCGGGTAGATTACGACTCCAACCATTTCTCAAAATTACTACAGTCGGCGGTTAGTCCTTCTGCGGTGACCTTCTCTCTGATACCACTTGTTGGTTCGAGTTGGACCGACCAGAGGGGGTGAATAGATGGTAAAAAAAATGAAAGTGGAGGCACTCGTCTTTAAAAAAAAAGAAACTTGGTCGCAACTGAGAACATTGCTTCCAAGGTAGTGGACGCTCAATAAAAATCTCCTTGTGGCGGAGAAGCCTTACAAAAATAGCACACAAGATTTTTAGAGAGTTTACAAGAATGAATTAATTGAATGAATGAAAAGACTAAAACTCTAAGCCTATTTATAACCTAAGAGAATAAATCTGGATTGTTGATTATTGAAGAATTTTCTCTTGGCCGTTGATCCATGGATGTAATCTGAACGGTTGATCTTGGATGGGATTAAACTGCATCCATTGGATCAGATTAAAGGATAAGGTTTTATCCTTTAAGACATTTTCTTCTGCTCTAGACTTCGCTGTTATAATCTTCAAGTAGTAACATCGGCAATTGGATGTTGTCATCACTAGCTATCCCAAGTGGTAACCGTGGCAACATATCATATGTGAGGTCTTGGGATCGAGTCTTCTTAGAAGTAATTAAATTCTTCTTTTTTTCGAGCGCCAAGGGATTAAACATACTAGGACCTAACTTAAATCGGTTGATTACATCAAAACCAACCAAGGGTACTTACAGTTCTAACTGATGTTTCCTTGTTTGGCTATTGCAGAGGAAGTCATGTTCTCCAAGGTGATGGGTCGACTTATCAAGTGGGAGGAGGCTAACAAGGAGGTGTTGACTCCTCCCCCGGCTGTTCCAGATGCAGCCCTTGTGCCTGCCGAGTCCTCGGAGGGGACAGTTGAATCATCCCGCGAGCCTACTTCGCCTGAAAGGGAAGAGACTACTGCTCCATCCCCACTTGTAGAGAACCAAGGGCTTTCTGACCCGTCGGTTGACCCTCAGGCGGGTCCTCCTTCGGGGGGTGACTCTACCCCTGTTGCTGTTCATTCAAAGGGGGTCAATGAGGGGTCCTCCCCCCCTACTACTCCCCCAACAGTCCAATTTGTTGGTCGGCAGAAGAGGCAAATTCCGGAGGGCTCGGGCCCTAGATAGAAAAGGCTGCAGTCTGATGACCCCAACCCTCTTCCTTCCATCCCTGAGGCGGTTGTTTCTCCTTCTGAGGGTGAGGAATCCGTTCTCGTATATTCCCCCGTTTCGTCGGTCGTAGTTCCAGAAGCGGGCGTCCCGACCCCCGACTCTCCCTTAATTGACCCGGCCGAGGCTCCGATGGGAAAGGAGGTATTGCGCTCCCAATATCGGATGAAGCTCGACCGCATTCAGAAGAGGTTGCATGCAGCATTGCAGGCATCCATGCAATCTTTCCCCTAGTGCAGTTGGAGGTTCCTGCCGAGGCGCTTTTATCTGAGGGGACTTCCAGCCCTAGGGAGGGCGACTCCGACCCCTCTTGCTTGCCTCCCGAAGCTCCTGCGGTCCAGCTATTTCCTCCACGCAGGGGCTCGTTGCCTTTTGAGGGCCAGGCCGATCTCTCGAGTGTTGGTGCAGAAAGCACCAAAGTCAAACCTGTGTTTTGATAATGGTAACAGGGTTCAAAAGTTAAGTTTTAGTTGTGATCTAACAAGTTACTCCAGTGTGCAGGAAAAGCCCTAGCGAAGGACTACTAGGCACTGGCGAAGGAATGCCAGAGTAAAAAGCCCTAGCGAAGGAGCGCTAGGCACTGGCGAAGGAATGCCAGAGTCAAAAGCCCTAGCGAAGGAATGTTAGGCACCGAGCGAAGGGCAGCTCGGCAACCAAGACCTGACAAAGGACCGTCAGGCAAAAGTCCAACCAAAGGACCAGTTGGCATCAAGTAAATTCTCCCGAGAGGAGTAGGTGAGGACGCGTTCCCCGTCGAGGGAACAGTAGGCGTCGATTCGACCTAGGGCTCCATTTTGGAGACCAAAGTCAGAACCAAGACAGCTAAGGCTGTATAAACTAACAGATTAATGCTTTATATTGTTTTCGGACTAACCCTGGATGCAGGACCAAAGGAACGTGTGTCTGCAGCTCAGAGAGCCTCAAAGGAGTGAGGCAGCAGCTGAGTAGGGTGCCCTGAGTGTCCAGGGCGCCCCCAAGGTGAACAAGAAACAAGAGAAGCAAGAAGGAGCTTCGGCTGACTACTGGCCGGGGCGCCCTCAGCAGCAAAGCGCCCCGCACCTATGCCAGCGAAGCCGATCAACTCTATCCAGCCGAGAAGACCGCGCGGAAAAAGTCAAGCAAGGCGCCCTCAGCGACCAGGGCGCCCCCAGGGTCAAACCTCATCCCTATTCGGGTAGGATAAAGCTTGACCGAGCAAAGTGCGGATCGCTTGACACGTGGCAGGGCGCCCCCGACGTCCAGGGCGCCCCTAGGTGCTATAAATAGCCCCCAACGCCCAAGCTTCTGAACACAACTTCTGAATCAACTCTTCTACACGCTTCTGCACTCGCGCCTCGCCTCGGAGTCATTCCAACTCGTGCCGACGACGTCCCGCTGCTCAGAAAAAGTCGATTCACCTCGGACGTCGGTAAAAGAGTTATTTTAACGTTTACTGTACTTAATTCTAATTCTGTAATCTTTTGTAAATGACTTTGCGCCTGATATAGAATTGCCCAAAGTAAACCGTCAACGACCGTGGGCCTTGGAGTAGGAGTCGACCCAGGCTCCGAACCAAGTAAAAACGACTGCGTCTCTGTGTTATTATTGTTTCTTATTTTCCGCTGTGCACCTGCTCTTAATTTTCTGAAAAATGAATACCGATATTCACCCCCCCCCTCTATCGGTTCTATCGATCCAACATCGAGTTCTCAAGGAGGAGAGGCCATACGTTTCTCTGGGGGGCCTCTGACCAACCTCCGTGAGACCCTTCCGAAGGTGCGTGCTACTGTTGCATAGGATGTGTTCTGGTAGGTTCTATAATTCCTTGGTGCAATGACAGGTAGCAGATGACTGCTTAACGGTCGATCGTGGCTTGTATGCCTAGCCTCAAATTGAAGCCTTAACCCGCCGGGCCCTAAGAGCAGAAGCCGCGGTTGACCACGAGCATCGGGCGGGACTTATGCAAGCGGGGGTCAGCCGAGCTCTACGGGCGAAGGTGGAGCATCTACTGAATGCTCTAATGGCCAAGGAGTCCGCCCTACATAGTTCCCGGCACCAGGGATGGTTGGTCTCTGAGCAGGCGGTGGCCATTACGAAGGATTCACTCCAGGAGACGTAGGAGCGGGATCAACTTCAGATGAGAGAGAAAAAGTTATCGGGCGACCTCCGTCTTATGGCGACCTTGACCGAGAGGCTGAACGCACGCGTTCAGAATCAAGCACAGTAGCTCAGCCAGAAGGAGTCTGACCTCTTGATGGCGATTGATCGCCTGGCTATCTTCGAGGATGACCTGACCCAGGCTCGATCAGAGGTAAGGGTCACGTCAGATAGACTCAGGGATGCCCTAGCAAAACAAGATAGAATGTCTGCCAAGGTGGAACAGCTGAAGCACGCCAAGGAGGCTGCTGAGACCGAGCTGCGTGACTTTCGGACGGTCGATACCTCGAGCAATAGAGAGGCCAAAGCGGACTTCAAGGCCATGATCCTGGAATCGAATGAATTTTGTGCTATCATCGTTGACCAGGTGATGAAGCGCTTGAAGGAAGGCTTCCACGGGGCCATTGACCAGTTGAAGAAGTCTCAATTTTTGCCTCCAGATGTGGACCCAAGTTTATGAGTGTCGGTCGAGTTTGGAAGGAACTCCTTCCCGAGGACCAAGAGTCGTAGGGTCATGTGTTTACAAGGGAGCTTGGCCCTGCTGTATCAATTTTGATTAAAATGATCACATTCCTTTACCTTACTATCTCGTGCATTGATAACTAGCATTTTGACGGATAAATTTTGTGCAATTAGTGAGGGAATTTGAGGCTTTGGGGTGTATTTGTTTATGAAATGATGCATAATTATAAATAGGATGTATTTTCATTGGTTAATTTATTTTCCTGCATTTTCACACTCATATTTCATTCTATTGGATTTTTGGACAGCTTGTGCATCATCGAATCAAAAGGGGCACATCCGGGGCGAAGACAGATTCATAAAGAACGGCATTAGACTCCAATCTCATTCTGTTGAAGGCCTGATCGGTCACCAGACCAATCAGGGGAAGGCCTGATCGGTCCCCAGACCGATCAGGGAAGGCCTGATCGGTCCCCAGACCGATCAGGGAAGGCTTGATCGGTCCCTAGACTGATCAGGAGGAGATGGCACAGAGGAATTCAGAATTTTAGCTATTGATCACATCCTGATCGGTCCCCAGACCAATCAGGGAGCATCCAGACCGATCCAGAGCCATTCAGTTCGATCAGTAGCTGTCCAGATGCGATCGGATGCACGGGTCA